>PVLD010003241.1:0-146665 GCA_004027595.1 Dinomys branickii
AAAGGAAAGGAAAGGAAAGGAAAGGAAAGGAAAGGAAAGGAAAGGAAAGGAAAGGAAAGGAAAGGAAAGGAAAGGAAAGGAAAGGAAAAGCTTCATTAAGAAAAACCTAGACTGAAATGTATTCAGTGGTAAAATTTACCCAACATAACAGAATTAATAGAACTAGTTTACAACGATTTGCAAAAAGTATTCATAATATATAAACAACTCTTACAAGTTGAAAATTAAAAGACAAATAGCACCGTTTAAAACTGGGCAAAGCATTTGAATAGTAGTTTCTCAAAAAAAGATACACAGATGGCAATAAGCACATGAAAAATGATCAACATATTTTTAGCCATGAGTGAACTGAAAATCAAAGCTGCAGAAGATACTATTTGGCTGTGATTACAACGGTTCTAATAAAAAGACATTATCAAGTGCTATTAAAGATCTTGGAAAGGTATCACCTGCATACACTGCTAAGGGATAAAAATATGGTGCAGTCATTTTGGAAAATAGTTTCACAGCTACTCAAAAAGTTAAACCTAGAGGTACCATATGGCCTAGCAGTTCACCTCTTAGGTATAGTTCCCAGGGAATTGAAAACAATATTTGTGCAAAAACGTGTACATGACTGCTAACAAGAGCATTATTCAAAATAGTAGAATAGTGAGACCGACCACATTTCCAACAAGTAATGAATAGATTAACAAAACATGGCCTGCCCATGTCCATGCATGGGATATTATTCAGCATATATTTAAATCTATATCTACCTATATCTATATCTATTTTATACTTATCTATACCCTTATTTCTATCTCTCTCTAGCTCTATCTCTTTTTCTATCCCTACCTCTATCTCTATCTCTATCTTGAAAACATTATGCTAAATGAAGCAATACTCAGAAGCCACTTTTTGTGTGGCTCTCTTTGTATGAGATATATAGAATACACACATCCATAGACATAGTATTTAGATCAGCGTTTGCCAAGATCTGAGGCTGGAGGGGAATCGGGGTGACTGCTAGTGATGTGAGATTTCCTTCTGGGGAGATGGACATGTTCTTAAATTCAATAACAGTCTTGGTAGTACAGTTTTGTAGATATAAGAACAGTGATTTATATATAATAAAACATGGTCTTCATGGTATGTGAATTGAATCTCAATTTTAATAGATTAGACAGACTACCAGAATTGTTAAGCATATCAAGATATTTCAAGGCTAAGGAACAGAGTCAATAAATAGATACCTTATTCCAAGTGATGTTAGTCATCCTTGGTTTCCATGCTTTCTTTCATTCAAGGACTTTAAAATGAGAATTTTACTATTTCTAAGGAAATAGACGTCAGAGCATCTTATACTAATAGTATGAAAATAAGAACTGAGAGAAATAAAATAATAATACATGAATATAAAAGGATTATTTTGAAAATGGAAAAATATATCCATTGAAATAAAAAGAAACTTACTAGAATCATCTTTCTGACCGGCAGAATTCATGTGAAAATTAAATGAAAGTTGAGACTTAGGAACGTGACAATAATAAAGAAAAAGAAAGTAAAGGTTTTCAAGTGGAAAGACTAGTAAAGAGATATTAATTAGATTAAAAGTTTGCAACATGTATCTCTTAAAAGTTCTTGTGAAAGAAATGGATGAGTGTTGCTAAATAAATATACAGTATTGCATTGAATTTTTCCATAATTGGACACATTTTTATAGTGAAAAGCTACTATGAGTAATGAACAAATTAAGTAGAATTAAATTTACGTCTAAGAGTATCTATGGAAAAATGATACATCCTTAGAATGTAATATAAAAAGAGATTATACACCAATGATAATTAAACAAATATCAGAGTTTTCATTAGCAGTGTAGACTCTAGCATACAATCCAATCATATTTTTAAAAAAATACAGAAAGGAAATAATCACTAACCCAGAGTTTTATACCTAGTTAAACTGTCAGTTAACTGTAAGGAGAAATCAAGAAATGTAAATCTAAATAAGTATTCATCTCTTAACTCATTTATAACAGTATTAAAAAATTAAAATGACCAAGAAAAGTGAATACAGAAGTGATACACATGCAGTATTTTGCTAAATTTATTACTCTAATATACTGCTAAACTAAATTACTTAGTGTTAATTAATTAACACTCCAAAAGTCAGCCATGAGATTGAGTGATAGTACTCAGTGAATAAAAGCTACTATGACCCTTGTCATATTCAAGAGGAGAATGGAAATTCTGAATAAACGTAGGCATTATTAGAAAACATAATTCAGTGATTGTGCAAAAATTACGAATATCTAAAACAATAAACTGGAAGCATAGGAGTAAATGTACTCATAGCAGCATGAGTGAATCTTAAGAATAAGCCTCAGTTAAAAAAAAATAAAGCTAGCAAACAGGCTAAGGAAAATGATTCCTAGATGGACTCCCAGAAGGTACCACTTTATAGGCTGACCATATCCCATCCTGAGGATAAGAAAAATTCACAGAGGAGTGGTAGCAACAGATAGCTAGACTTGTGAGCCTTCAAACAGAATATGAATGACATGCATGGAATGCATAAATTTCCATGTCACACTTCAGTGAGATGATGTGGAGATTCCAAAGAGTGTCAGTCACCTGAAATGGCCCAAGCTTGGAATCAAGAGGATAAGAAATGCAAAGCCATCACGACCAGAAGCAAAATGGCCAGGTCTCAGTTCAGTGGTCTTGTATGTTGTCCCAAATGTCTTGGGGACCAATTTTTTTCTCAACACTCAGTGTAGGTGACCAGTTGTCCCAGACTCTGTATTAGCCTGGAAAGTTTCTCATGCTAGGACCACAATAGGCTTGGTTCTGACCGGTTGCTTACTCTAACATCCATCATTGCAAGAATCAGGTCCTCCAAGGGAAAGACTTCAGTAAGGATACAGAAAGGGGATACATAGCTGAGACCTCTTGTCCCACAGTTTAGGGCTACATGCACCCACACACTATGTAAATATACAGCAAGCTGAAAGAGAGGGAAGCCATATAAGGCCTTTAACAAAGGAGTGAGACACTCCAAAGAAAGAAGTCCATTATTCTCCCATTATCAATTGGGTGGTCACTCAGAAATAAGATTTGACACACTAGGGAATAGCAAGCAGTTACGTTTCTTCTGCATACCTAAGACTATGTGGGATTATTTTTCCATGTTGCATAAACAAGGTATTTTTTGTAATATGTTGCAATACTTGAACTTTACATTTTTTAAGGTATTGAGATACACATATGATATATATCATATATACGTAATATTAATTGTTTTTTATCCCCTTTTCCTCCCTTCTTTCCCTTCTCTTCTTTGCCCTGATCCTCTCTCCCTACTCCAAAAAGTCTGTCTTTACTCTTTAATTTACTTATAACTGAATTTCTCATACAAGAGAAATCACATGATATTTAATATTCTGTTTCACTTATTTCATTCAAAATTATAGTCTCAAGATTTTAGAAATTATTCAAATACACCCCTCTTTCTAACTGAACAAAATTCCACTGTGTTTTTCATTTTCCCTTCCTTCTTTTCTCCTTTCTCCCATTTCAATTTCTCTTTCCCTTCCCTTGATCCTAGCTAAAAGACCAAGAAGCGATTTTCTGTCCCTTGAAGCAGTTTCTTCCCATTTCACAATATCTACTGCACATTCTGCATCTTATTGACACTTTTAGCTTCTTATACTAGGGGATGTACATATGCATATATATTAGTTAAGATAGTTATACTACTAGTTGGTTTTAGTTTATTGAACAAAAAGTTTTATACCTACATTGATCATTTTTATGCCTATATCTTATAACATGAGCATCTAATTAAAGATAACAATATACAATGTACTAACCAGGGTTACTCTCCTACAATCTTGTTTTGAATTTTCTATGCAGTGCAGGCTGGCCTTGAGCTCACTTTGTAACCCAGGCTGGCCTTGAACTCACAATGATCCTCCTGCCTCAGCCTCCCAAATGCTGGGATTACAGGCATGCACCGCCATGCCTGGCTTCTTTTGAAATATTATACCATTGTTTTATTGGTTTTTCTTTTCTTTAAAAAACTCCACTATGCCTACGTAATAATTTTTATCTACTTGCCCATTGAATTTTTAAATAATATTTTAAAAATTCTTTATAGTACTATTTTCTTGTCGCAAAATGTTTCCCACATTTAAATGATTTTACACATGATCTCCTCTTGATGGTGTCTGAACTTTCAGTGACTGCAGGAATTTTTAGGTCTATAAGAACTCTGTCAGCTCTGTTAAAATGAACTTGGAATTGAGCTCAAACTAATATTTGGCCTTGAGAGGAAAACTGAAAAATAAATCAGTGGATAAGTCTAGCAGGACTGCCATGACAAATGACCATTGACCAGGCAACTTAAACAACAAAAATTTATTTCTCAAATTTGCAGCTGCTGGGAAAGTGAAGCTCAAGGTGCCAACTGATTAAGTTCTTGCTTTCTGTTTCATAGCAGCCTTTGTGTCCTCATGGTCCCAGAAAACAAAAATATCTCTGTTTGCTCTTCTTGTAAAGCTACCAACTTGGTCGTGAGGCCCCATCCTTATGGTCTTGTCCTATCCTAATCACTGCAAAGACCACACCATCTCCAAATAATACCACACTGGAGTTTGACTTCAGTATATAAATTGTGAGGCTATAGCATTTGGTTCATAGCATGAAACAAGCTATTTGAATCTGACTACTTTATTTCAAATTTTCATTTTTGCTTGTTAGCAACCTTTTGGTTTCCAAGAACAACTTTAGGAAATCTCCTGATCCAGTTATCTGTGAACTCAGCACCATCTCTTTATTTGGAGATGGTTTGGCTGACTAACATCAAACAGTCCAAGACAAAGAATCTTACTCAATTCTCAAAAGTTGTTTTATGCATGTTTTCCACCATAGGCTAGGAAGAATAGAGCTCAAGATTCCTATTACTACCGACACGCTGTGTCATGTGTTTAGAAAGTGTAACACTGTATTAGACACCACATATTCATCACCAATAATTAGTTTTCAATTAAGGATCAACATGGAAGTGGGAAATTTGAAATGATACTTTCTCCAAATGCTTTTGGCTAGAATGTGAATTTTCATCATGACTCTTCTGAGATTCCCTGAATTCTGTGCATTGTGTAAAATATCAAGGCTGCATTGCGAGCACACTATTTTGGAAGGGAAGGATGGTCTGTCCAGTTTTGTTGTCTAGGTCTCTGGTTCACCTACTTCCTCCCTGCCCCCACTTGGAACTGGGAGTTCTTCAGACTCATCCAAGCATAAATCCCAAAGAGCTGTCCTTTGTTCATGGGTGCTGTTATAGAACTCTGTTTGAAGGATCGGCAGAGCAGACAGCGGCAAAACTGAAAGTAAACATGGTAATTTTCCCAAAAAGTTTAGTTTCCCAAAGGTTGATCGATTGATTTATGTATGTATGTATGTATGTATCTATCTATCTATCTATCTATCTGAGGGAGATGAATGCATTGCGATTGTGTTATGCTACGCATATTAAAGAAATCAGGCAAAACTCATTCAATTTAAATTTTAGTAGGTATGCAGAAGCCAATCATTACCATGTATGTTTGTCCCATAAGATGAGACCCCCCCCACCCCCAGTAAGAATGTCAATGTGCTGCTACAGTCAGAAAAGAAAGAAAAGACCACCAATAGAAAGCCATTCAATAAGCCAGTAGAGACTAGTAGTACAATTATCTTAGCTATCATGTGTGTGTGTGTGTATATATATGTGTATATATATATATCCCTTACTTCTGTTCCTATTTCCTCTTTCCTTTCTGTCATCCTAGTTGTTCTTTCCTTTTGAGGAGTTTCTCTCCCTTATCTATTGCACATTTTTACATTTTATTTACTCTTTCAGTTTCCTACACTAGGGAGACAGTACAATTACTTTGAAGATAACAATATGCAATATAACAACCATGGTTGATTTCCTGTCATCTTGTCTTAAAATTTTGTATCATTTTTAATTTTTTATCTCTTTAAAATAAAAAAATAAAGAGTCAACTGGAAAAAAAAAGAATAGATAGGTAGGATTCACTTAAGAGAAATGAAAATGATTCTCAAGGAAAGTCAGGAGTTTGGTGGTATAACATAAAGGCATCATTAATAAAGCTCTGCAGGCTGTGGTATGCTACCACACATACAAAAAAATCTGGGTACCCAACATGACTGAAAAATGCAGTTAATTCTTAAATATTTGGTTTTAAATTATTGTGTAAGAAACACATTGCTGTTAATCTCCTCTAAAAACTCCCCATTATTTCATACATACTTAGGCCATTTATTTGCCACTGTCTGAAGCAGTTCTGCAAGTCCTCTTTTGTGAGGGTCTTTAGTTGCACCACTGGCGATGCTTCAAGCTCCTGAATCAACTCAAAGCCTTTCCTTTCGTGGTCATTTTGACTTTGGAGCAAAGCTGGAAATCACATGGTGCCAGATCTAGTGAACATTCTAACGCTGTGCAGACCCGCCTTCTGTTGGATGGCAGCAGCGGCCATCACGTTTTTGATCATACTTCTTAATGAGACCCAGGAAAGAAGACTTCAAGAACTACTTCAGAAAATGGCGAGAATGATTGTATACATGGGTTTGAAGCAGAGAACAGTATTTTGAGGGAGGTAATGACACTGTCTCTTTTACTGCAATGAGTTTTAAAAATGTAAATAATCACCAAATATTTCATTCACACCCCATTACATACACTACACTTAGAGGACTTACCGGTGGTATCTTGGGAGTCCTGCACAAGAACCTTCATAGTAGCATAATATCCAGGTTGTTAGAAAATAAATTGTGATATTTGTGATAGACTGTTATGTAGCCATACAATCAAATAGACAATAATACACATAACAACATGAAATCATCTTAGAATCTGTGAGTGAAAACTGTCCACTTTGATTTTAAGGAAAGGACTGATGACGGGAAACTAATAATGAACAGACACTGTGTTTCCTCCCTTTCTTCACACTACCTAAATCCTCGGGCACATGGACTATGTTCTATGTAGTGCTGTGTATCTGAGCCCCAGACGTGGTCCATCCTCCCTGGTGAAATGTGCCCTCGAATGGGCACTCAGGTGAAGTAGAGAGCTCAGGTCCTTGGACCCACACTGAGATCACATGGACTAATAATCCAGGGCAGTACTAGGGGATCTTTCTGTAGGATGTATGCAAAGAACTGAAAGTGGTAGGTTATCCGGGCCAAAAGACAAGTCTTAGGTTTTAGTCATTTTGGCCTGTTATTAAAGGGGAAAAAAACAAAACACCTTTGATTGGATGAATTATAACAACAGAAACTTATTTCTCATTGTTCGGGAGGTTAAGGAATATCATTCTATATTCGGTTTCTGTCCAGGGTGACAGGTCTCAAAAACCAGGTGCCCGCAGATGAAAAGTAAAGTAAGAGAGACAAGAAAAACAAGAGAGGCAAAAGTCTGGGATCAGGGGGCTGACAGCCTCTCAGACTGCAGCCTTGATTACCAATCTCAGGCACCTTTTACTGAGCAAGAACCAAGGGCATAGCTAGCACAAATGGGCAGATACCAAACATTTTAGCAAGGATAACTAAAGGATTATCCTTTTTAACATGTAATCCAACATATGCCTGTAATCCCAGCATTTGGGAGGCTGAGACAGGAGGATGTAAATTCAAACTCAAGAGCATTCCGGGCTGTATAATGAAGCCTTATCCTAACAAACAATGAACAAAACATTGTGTGTCTTCAGTGCTTTCTCTAACTAAAGAATGTCCTTCTCCACAAAGAAGTGCAAATTTATGGCACCAGCAGATTAGGGATCTACCAAGACAGATAGTACTTTCCATGTGTCCTCATATGCTGGAAAGAGGAAAACTCTCTCAGGCTTCTTTTGCAAGAGGCCTTACAAAATCCTCGTGCTATAAAATGCATGGCACTGGGGATTAGGTATCAATATATGAATTGTGAGGGGAAGCAGCATTCAGACCATTGCAGCAAATGAGGAAGTTTACCATCAACAGAAGAAAGTTTCCATTCACCATTGAAGATCATGCTCTGTGGCCTACAGAACAACCTGCCTGGCTTCAAAGGAGTGAAGAGGAGAAGCAACAAGGACTCTCTTAGAAAAGCAGAGAAGGTAACTCAGAATGGATCTGCTACACCAAATACTATACTTTTACTAAGGATGTAGGCAGACAGTGGACTAGAGATATTTCATGCCTAGAGAAGTTGGTGGTCCCTGTCTGTGAGTAGTCCTTGTCCATTTTCTGTTGCTATCACAAAACACTCAAGTCTTGAAATATTAAAATGAAAGAGACTTGGTTCACAGTTGTAAGGAGCTATGTTTGCCAAAGGCTTTGAACCCATTCTCAAAAGACCTCATTCAATATCTCCAGAAAGGCATTATTGATTCATAAAAGTAGTTCCCCATAACCTAATTATAATTATCAAATTTTGAATTATAATTATCTAATTAGGTGGTTTATGTACTCCAAATGGATGAATGAATGAATGAATGAATGAATGGTATAAAACATGGTTAATGATTGTTAGGGATCAGTCCAAAATCACAATTTGAGTTAGAATTCTTGTCAAAACAATTTATTGGGCTTGTGTTTCTGATTCTCAAAAGGTATTTTCCAGGCCAATGATCTCCTGCCTGTAATGTCTTCAACATAAAGAACAGAAAATTCTATAATTTCCTCTGACAGTCACTGTTGCTGAGCACTATAATGCATTTTTTTTTAAACCAAGCAGAGTACCAAGGGTCATAACTCCCTTTCTGAAAGCTCCAAGGGTGCATTCCCTGGTTGAAACAACTTGCCTCTTTGTTCTCCTTCCTACTGTCAGGCTGTGGAGTCTCCTTAAACTTCTATTTTACAGGGCTCCAACTGCATCTTGAAAGTGCAGGCCACAATATCTCCCTCCTCAACTATTCTCAGCTTTCTAATCCTCCAAGTGGAGGGCTGGGGATATAGCTCAGTGGAATAAGCGCTTGCCTAGCAAGCGCAGGGTCCTGAGTTCGATCCCCAGTACCGAAAAAAAAAAAAAGAATAATCCTCCAAGTGGTACACATGAAATGGCCTTGACCAAAGAGCTTGGGACCTCCCAGTAGCTAAGAACAGGTTTCTTTTAAGACAGCTCAAGGGGAGTTCTGCAATTAGTAATCTCTGTGTGTTGCCAAAGCCTGTGTATAACATCCACCGGGGCATGTAGAGGGAGCTTGGAGGCCTGTAGAGAATTATGACTCTGTTGAGGAGCAGTCAAAGTTTGTGGTGTTTGTTGAAAGTTAGATTCACTCACCATTATCACAGCATTGCTAACACCACCCTGAAGCAAAGATCAAGGGCACTTTTCTGTTTATTAACCCCAAGTGCAATAGCTCTCTCATTAAGTTCTATTCTCCTTTGGATGAAATTAAATGTACCAGTGGACTCTTTCAAAAGAGGAGACAATTACAGAAGACTTATGGACACAGTCCAAAACCTTGTGTTTTGCTTCCCTTTAGCTCTGCATGCTATTGCAGTTTCATTTGCAACTGCTGGCAAAGACTAAGAGCCCTCCCCCTGGAGCCAGGCTGCTCTCCTGGAGCAGACAGGTAGCAAGGGCCACCTGATGGAGAAAGAAGAGGTATTCTTCAGAAGTGTCCAGGCCTCAGCAAGCAAGAGTCAAAGTCCTAAAATCAGGCTGGGTGTTGATATCCCTTCCACCACAAAGACCAAGTGTGTAATTTCTTCCAGTCTGGGGTATGTGGCAAACATTTCACCAACCCTAAAAGACGCAATCCAATTTAGAGAAATGCTAAACTTACACACTTAAGAGCTACTTAAGAACCCTGGAATAAAACCCAAAGATCTCCCCACACAGACTTAGAAAACAGGAAACAATGCAAGGAAGAACAAGGAGGGGAACAATTTCTGTTAACATGTCTGGGAAGAACACTGTGTGTCTCCTTTGAATTCGCAGGTTGACTGAGTCCATTATGACTTGTGATGGTTAAGCTTGGTCGTGTCAATTTGATTGGGTTTCGGATCCACCCAGGTGATTGAGGAGCACACATTTAGATCTGTCTGGTGGGTCACAAAGGAGTGAATTTTGGCACTGTGTCTGGTCCCTCGCCCTTTCCTCTCCGGCACCATTTCCCTGCTTTGCTTCATAACCATCATGAAATGAGCAGCCTTGCTCCGACTCTCCCTTCCACCATGATGCTCTTGCCTTGGACCCAGTGCACCATGAGCCAGTTAAACCTCTGCTCCTTTCAGCTGTGGGTGTTGAGTACTGTGTCTTAATAATGGGAAAGTGACTAATTGTGATTTGTTTCAATACTTGTCTAGGTTGGGGTAGAATGAGGATAATATCTGACTTTAATGCTTGAAAACAACGGCTGGTCTGCCACTTCTATGTTGGGTGATTATCTTTTCCTCCATAGAAAGCCTACCTTCTGTGTACAAATACATCGCTCAAAGTGCAGAGCCAACCTAACTTTCCCGCTGACCCCTCTGAGAGGCAGGAAGATAAAACCAACACTCTGGGAAGTTTGCAGCTTTGGAACCAGACAAATGTCCCTGTAGTAGATGAGAATGGGGTGATGCAGAGGTACCTCCTCATGCTGCTCATACCAGGTGGTCCCTTCTTTAACCCTGGAGAAAGCTGAGACACTGGCTATGTTAGATTGTCAATGTCAGAGAGCTCCTGCTCATGGCACCCTTGGTTTCCTCATTCCAAGCCTCCCCTATGACAGCACCTTCCCCAGGGGCTGTGGTGCCATCACAGGCCTCAGAACCATTTCAGTACAAGAGCGGACCTCATCCCTGATTCTGTCTGGCTGCATGGAGATACTATTTCAGGTGTCTTGCACATTTCCTTTTGTTAGGACTTTTTCATGCTGACAGATCACAACAACATTGATATTTAGAAACACAGGATGTGAACACCCCTGTCTCCTGTTAGAGAAAGATCCGGGTAGCCTATATTCAAATTGACCTAACACTCTTCGGTGGAAAAAAAATTTAATTCTTATGAAACTAATGGCTTCTATTTTTCTTAAATGCAGTTCCATCTGTACCTTTAAAGCAGTGGCAAGTGCAGAAAAGTGCCAAGATCTGCCACATAGTATTGGGAATGTGGGCGCAGAAGGTGACACTAAGCTCATCCAGTCAGAAACAATTTCCATTGTGGTGAAGACCGTTCTGTCTCTGCCCAGTCCGACAGGCCTACCCCTTTATCACCATCCAAGTGAGCATGTCTGGAATTTCAAGAGGAACATATTGAAGATATAAGCTTAAAGCTGTTTATCTTCCATTCACCTTTTGAGCATATCTTCTCATTCTATTTTTCCTTCTTTCTCAGAGTACCCAATCCTTCTTTCTGTGAGAATACAAGGCATCTTTTCCTTCCATCTGGAGATGCAGAGATGTGCTGAGGCCAGAAGACTTTCCAGTCAGTAACTTGTGCTCATAATTTTCTTATAGGGTCAGGCCAAGAAAAATGGGAGAGAAAGGAGAAAAACTAATAATCAACCAATAACAAGACAACCAAGGCTCCATTTATTCCTGAGGATCTGACATATAGATACTCAGACAGGAAATGTAGACAACCTGGCTTGAAATAAGCTGAGTCAGGACAACCTCTTTCAGTCATTCCTGCAGAAATCAATCTCTCTCTTTTTCTCTCTCTCTCTGTCTCTGTTTCTGTCTCCGTGTCTGTCTGTCTGTCTGTCTCTCTCTTCTTCATTTTTGGCAATACTATCATGTAGAGGGCAGGTGCTAAGAAATGTTAAACACTTTTCAGGATTTCTGTTGGTGTTATCTTAATTTCATTCACAATTATTACTTTTCCTACTTATGACATAATTTACTCACACAGGAAACCTAATTGAAGGAAGAACTACTTTTCATGTGCCCCATGTATTCTAGGTCTAGGCATTTAGGAAGCAAGAGGGACCAAGTCTTCTCCGGAGAAAATGACGGTCTAGAAGATGAAAACAAGGATGCATAAATAATCCAATACAACATCATAAATGGGTGAGTTCTGGAACATATAGGGGACTGTGCAGGCAGACAGAGGAGCCCTGAGCCAAGGAGAGGAGAGGAGATGGTCATCAAGGAAACTACCCTCAAAAAAGATGCTTCTAGGCTTAGTTACAAGGGTCAAGTAGGCGACACCTTGAGAAAAACTATGAGAGAAGCATGAGAAAATCTTTACATATGCAAGATGGTCCAGGGCATCTGAGATGAGGCTAGAGCAAGGCTCTGAGGGGCTGTAGGAGCAAAGCACAAAGGACCAGGAGAAACCAGACTGTGGAGGATTTGACTATATCCCGGATGTATACAACTCAGGGAACAGTCACTGAGCGCGAGTAAGCCTTACCTGTCGTATCTAGGAAAATACATTAGGACACAGGACAATGGGGAAGAGCCATCTGGGAAGGAGATACTTGTCAGTCAATTCCTATAATACTCCTGGCCTACACATCTTAGAAACTGAATTAAAAATGCTCAGGGGTTAGTTACTTAGGAGGTAAAATTAGTTAGACTTTTCAAGTGATTAAATGGATACTGACGGAGATGGAAGATCTGCACATAGCTCCCAGCTGACCGGCTGGAACCATAAGGTCGATGATACCCCTGGCAAATACAATGGAAAATATAAGCAGAGGCTGCTCTTGAGGGACAGATGAGTAGAGTGTTAGCGTAGTGTAGGCTGAGTTTCAAGCAATGTGGATGGCCCAGATGGAGAGGTCTAATAGACACTGGAGAAATGCGTGAGGAGACTGAGGGAAGGGCCAAGCTGTAGAAATAGTGTATAAGGTGTCTGTAATCCCAGGGTGGTTAAGGGCATATGATTCAATGAGCTCACTTGGGAAGAGCAGTGGAGAGAAAGGAAAGACGATGGCAGCGATTAGTGGGTGGGTCTCCATTTCTGTGAAATGAACCAGAATATTTAGGTAATTTTTCTCTTGTCAGCACTTTTGTTTTTCTTTTCTCAGAGTTGAGAATCAAACACAGGGCTCCACACATCCTAGACAAATCTCTACCACCAGGCTCCATCCCCACATCCCATCCTCACCCCAGCTCATCACCACTTTGTTTGTTAGCTGATTGGTTGGTTGGTTAGTTGGGTGGCTGGTTGGTTTTGAGACGGGGTCTTCCTATATAGTTCAGTCTAGTTTTGAATTCATTAGGTAGCCTGGGGTATCCTTGAACCCACAGTGATATTTCTGCCTCAGCCTCCCAGGTATAGGCATTACAGGTGTGTACCACCACACCCCACTGATCACCACATTTGAAGAGCTTTCTTTCATCTGTTTAGAGTATGCTGGGAACTAGATCTTTCCAACAGTTACAAAGGCGTATTTACAAACACTGGTATGAGGGGTGGAAAGATTGCCCAGAACTCCACAATCTATGCGTAAGGGCTTCTGGCTACTGGATGATTCACTACGAATGAGACTTTCAGTCACAAACAAAGATATTTACAACTAGAATGGGCACCAAAAAGAACATTTTCTTTGTTTCTCCACCTTTATTTTACCTTTCATTGTAATCATCTTTTTCCAGGGTTGCAGTATCAGCACATTCATTTCATTCCCCCTGGAGAATAACTGAAAGAATTAATCAAGGGAAATGTCTGGAAAACAAGTTAGTTGTTCCTGTATGACTTTAGATTTGCTCTTTTAGTCATAACCTTGATAATTTGAGAGACTAATAGAATTTCCGGATTCTCTCTTCTCACAGAAGACCTTTTATAGAGATTAAGGTTATGTGGTGAAGATTGTGATTTTCCTCTCAGTTTCGTTCCTTTATTTCTACACTCAAAGTTTGGTGTCACAATCAAGTTCGTCTTTCAGTGACCAACTGCCTGGGTTTTCTACAGTGGAAAAGGCCTCTTACATACCTAGACCTGCAGTGCTGTAGACGGGTGTTAGGGACTGAGTAGCCAGCCCAAACTCATATAGCCAAGGCCTAAATAAGAGTGTGATTGTATTAGGAGGTGCAGACTTTGGTAGGTAATTAAAGTGATGAGGTCATGAGGGTGAAGCCCACATGATGAGTTTGTTTTTTAAGTAAAGAAAGAGACACCAGGCCTTATTGTGTCTTCTATGTGATGATATAACAAGAAATTGACCACCTGGCAACCTCACCAAGCAAGAATCTTGGACTTCTCAGGCTCCAACACTGTGAGACGCAAATGTTTGGTATTTAAGTCAAGCACTCTGTGGTAGTATTTTATTGTAGCAGCCTGAACTAAGACAATACACACTTGCCATCTTCCTACAGGTTAGAGCCTGGGTATTGTAACTTAGACTTTACTACGTAGATGAGGGAAAAGCCCTGAAAGATGATGTGGTCATGAAGAGGAAGAAACTTTGATGGCCACTTGGACCCCACCAAGCTTGACCTCTCACCTTGAACTTTGAGAAAGAATTTGTATTTTCACATGAGATATTTTGATTCTTTTTTTCCCCCATTCCCATCCCTGTTCACTAAGCTCGGTTTCCGTTTTACCCTTTTCCCATTATTATCTTTCCCTTCCTTCCTTCCCCTCCCCCTCCCTATTTCCCTTTTCCTTTTGAGCAGTTTCTTTCTATTTCACAGTATCTATTGCACATTTATGCTCTTATTTACATTTTCCATTTCTCACACCAGAAAGACAATATGAAATTTACACATGTATGCCAGATTTATTTCACCTGTGATTATGGTCTCAAAGTCCATCTATTTAGTTATAAATGTCTCAATTTTATCTTTTTTATGGCTGAGTAATACTCTATTATACAAAAAAACACATCTTTTTAAACTATTCATTGGTTAATGGGCATTTGAGTTGTTTCTAAAATTTAGCTATTACAAACTGTGCCACTATGAACAATTGGTGCACATATCACTGTAGCATGCTTTCAATTCTTCTGGGAAGACACCCAGAAGGAGAATAGATGGGTCAAATGGGACTAGTAATCCTAGATGTTTGAGGAAATTCCACACTGACTTCCACAGTGTTTGCACTAGCCTACGCTCCCACCCATAGTGGAGAAATATTCCTTTTCTCCCACAGCCCCTCAGTATTTGTTCTTAGTTGCTTTCTTGATAATAGCTATTCTTTCTGGAGTGAGATGGAATCTCAGTATTATTTTAATTTGCATTTTTGAACAAGAAACACAAAACATTAAAAGAAATACAGATTTCAAAAAAAGATGATAGGAAATTAATGGTGTTGTATTATATATAGTTATCTTCAAAGTAGTTGTTCAGATTATCAGATATAGGCATGCAAGATTGATTAAACAAATAAACATTAACTGTTTCTTTCAATAAAGCAAGAGAAATTCGCAGTATAATTATCTTAGCTACCTTGTGTATGTATATGTGTGTGTGTGTGTGTGTGTGTGTGTGTGTGTATTTATTTCCCTTCCATCTTTCTTTTCTCCTTTCTTTCATCCCAGCTGTTCTTTCCCTTTGAGCAGTTTCTTTCCCTTTCACAACATCTGCTGTACCTTTCAGATTTTACTTACTCTTTCAGATTCTTACACTAGGGAGACAATGCAATGTTTACACATGTGCTTCTGATTTATTTCACTCATGCATATGGTCTCTAATTGCATCTGTTTATCAGGTATAATATTATTGAGTAATAGAAATCCTCAAAACCAGGCACAAAACACACCCAACATACAGTACAGTGATGGACAGAGAACAACAAAAACAGGAGAAAGCATCATCCATCAGCACTTCGATATACACAACTTCTGTTTTGTTTACTTGTGTACGTGTACATTATCTGGAGCATAGTAAGCACATAGTACTTGTTGAATTAATGAATGGATATACAGTTGAATATATGGCAAAGACCTCTTGTCCCAACAGTAGAAAGGGTTCTTGCTCAGCTTGCCTAGATGTTTCATTCTTTCTAGAGAATGGCTCCATCCCTTAATGTGCTAGTCAGCTTTTGCATTGCTAGGGCCTATGGCAGCCAGGAAGTAAGAATATATCCTCCCAGTTCATTACCCCACTGACCACTTTGAGCCAGACCACACCTCTTAACAGCACATTCAGCTACTTATCTTATTAATAAATAAAACCACATAATGGTATGATACCCTTATGACCAATCACCCTCCACACACATCAGACTTCCTGGGGTGGTGGTGCATTTTAGATTTAAACTATAACTCTCCACCCTTGGTATCAGCTTTCCTATGTTTAGTAAAATCTTCTGAGCCTATTGTCTTTTACAGGCACATTTTAACATGACATTATTTATTTATTTTTTATTCTTGCAGTACTGAGGATTGAACTCAGGACCTTGCACTTGCCAGGCAGGTGCTTATCCCACTGAGCTATATCCCCAGCCTAACCTGACATTGTTTAAAGTGTTCCCATTACTAGATTATTTTGTTTGATGTTATTGGTGACATTTCTTAGTTCTGAGGATTTGCTTAGAAACTAAACATTTGTACACAGTTTCTGTAATGAAAATGTCTGTCTCCTTATTCAGAAATGTTTCAGATATTATCTAGTTCCAAACCTTAATTCCCATAAGTTAGTATCCAAGGCAATTATCTTGCTGGGTCATGATGCTTGAAATTGGAATTCAGCTTGAGGAGTTCTTTTCTCAGTAATAGGATTAGTGTGTTATCCACCCCTGAAGTCTTCCTATTAGTGACCTTCAGTTTTGTATGGCTTCAGAGCAATAGGAAATAATAACTGAGGAAAGAAGTCACCTGGCACTCAGACAGTAACCTTAGTAATGTAGGTAATCATTCTCTTTGTTATGGAGGAAACAGTTGTTGCTTGGCAGTGATCTGAAAATAAGTTTGCTCTATAATCTAATGGGTCTTCAGAGACAGTCTTTGCATTCCTTATTGGGATGTACTAATTTTTGATTGAGATAGAGAATAAGTTTTTGCAGCCTCCAGAGATCTAGAACATACAAATCTCAACTTAGTTACTCTACTGGTTTCACGTAGGAAGACATTAGTCTACAAAATTGTACTTTCTGTCTTTAATTGCAGATGTTAGCTTTTGCATAAGCTGATCCAATTCTGAAGAGACCTTCATGTTCCTTCTAATAAGCCACAAAAACTATTTCATGTATTCCAGGGTCCTAAATATCTTCTATCAAATTCCATCACGCAACAACATCTATAGCTATATGGTCTATTCCAGTTCATCTTAATTGGCAACTTGAGTGGATTCAGAGACTCCTGGAGAGGTGATTGGATTATGGAGACTATATATTCATCAGCAGGTTAATCTATTGATGCTCATAACTGGCCGTTCGTCACTGGGGGCATATCTTTGAAAGGTATGACTCTTTCTGGTACTTTTCCAATGCTCTCTGCTTCCTGGTCATCAAGATTTGAGAAGCTTTGCTCTGCCATCCCTTTCTGCCACGATGTTTCTACCTTGGAGCCAGCCAGCCATGGACTGATCTCTCTGAAGTCATGAGCCTAATTAAACTCCCCTTTTAAATTGTAGGTGCTGGGTATTTGGTACCAGCAACTGGAAAGCTGATCAGTGCATGGTCTAAGTTCTGAGACATGATCATTTAAGGTACAGCTACATTACCAGATATATTGAGTCACCAACATGTAAGAGGTAAATAAGGATTGCAGTTTTTCCTACTCTACTTTCTTAGTCTATCAGTACATATTTTGTGATCTATTACTTACTGTACTCCACACTTGTAATTTCTGTGTCAATGAGGATCCTACTCATGGTTAAATGCATAAAAATGAAATAGCAAGCACAGACATGAGTTGACTGGCAGTAAAAATTTCTACAAGAAGATATGGCTTTGTGTATATGACTGATAAAAGGCATTATCAGCTTTCTCCAAAATACACTAATCACTATGACAAAATAATGTGATCTATTGGAGTCAGGTATACCATTTCTTAAAAGTGTGCCACTTTTAGGACAAGAGTGGAGTCTTATGCAAACACTATGTACAGAAAAGAGTAGGCTGAAAAGAAGCACTAGACAGAAATTGGCTTTTTAGAAGTTGCATTTCCTGGGTTAACTCAAAAGTGATCTGAAAGATGACTGAGGGGAGAAAACCTCTACTTAGAATTTTTAGCCTCATTTTCAAGCACCATTTTATGATAGTTTAGATTATTGTTGAACAATTATTTTTCTTTCCCTTTCTGGTGTAGACGAAATTTGCCTTCTTGACTCACTGATGCTAGATTTCACCACATGCATTTCTATCATCAAGAGACTGTGAGTTGGAGTGACATGAAGAGGGCTTACATGCGGTTGCGCAGTTTGGTTTGGTTCTTGTGCTTTGGTGAGCTGCCATAGTGCATACTGCAGGTGGAGCTGCCCATTTCAGCCTGAGCCCCAGAATGAACACACAGCAGACCTGAGTCCAGCTCATAGCCCAAAGCAAAACCAATGAGATGAGCCAATTCTACTTCAACTGAGGTGCAAGGCAGTCTGCAGAACTGTGCATGACAGAACAAATGTTTGTGTAGCATGTTAGTGAGCCTTGCTTGTTAGGAAGCATTAGTTTGTCAATATCTCATTAAGATATTGTGTAGTAGGTTGTCTAGAATGTCTTTGTAAAATTAAAAATTGACTGGAATATGGAAGAAAGGAAAATATCTTGCAATTCCTTTTCATAGCAAGTACACCATGCTAATTTAGATCACTTCCTATGGGTGGGCTAAGAGAAATATGGTCTCAGTTCTAAGAGGCACAATTTTTCTTATTTTAATATTTCTGAAACCAAGATGTGTTATGCAATCCATGTGTATGTGATGCTATGGCATGTGGCAATGTTTCAACATCACCTCAGTTTTACCTTTAAGGTTGTGACCATCAAAAAGGAATCCATGTTCTCTCCTATTCTAGAAATTCAGAAATCAGAAAAGACCATGGGGATTGGCAAGACTGAATCTTCAGACCAAGATGTGCCCTCTGTTTACAGCAATTAATACATAAGGATCCACAATATCAAATGTTAATGGAGTTCAAATTAACTGAAAGGAAAGTAGTATTGTGTTGTGGAAACTAAACCATGAACCCTACATTGCACCATGATGAAGCTGGCTTTTTAGAGTATGCTTAATTGCCTGCATGTGTTGTCTTTCAGAACAAAGATTACTGTATCTTGTTGTAACAAAGCAATTATTTTGAATTTGGAAATTGTTCAGAACAAGCCCTATCAATTGGCCATCTTGACCATAAAACAGCTATATGTATGGCCCCATGAGGCATGGGAAACTGCACAGTATAAATCAGTAACACAGGGAATGACTTAGGACTTGTTCTGCGAAAGTTGGTGATTATTAACCAAAATAAAATTTTGGTTTTTGTTTATCTTATGTCATGCAGCTCGTTTTGATTATAGTTAGTCAACAGTTTCAGCTGCTGAAGTTTTCCCATGAAACAATGTTATAATTGGTTGGATAATTGGGAGTTGTGTTCCTGACCAAGGACTCAGCAGCAAATAAATCATAGATATAACCAACAATATGTCATACAAGCAAGATATAGCGACCATAAACCTCTAAAATCACTTGAATTAGTAAATTTGCAATTCCAGTCCCATAAAGCAGGCAAAAATTTAAAAGTAACACATAAAATATAGGCCTAATGTATCATAAATTTGGCCTATCTAAAGTTATTAGAAAGTTAGCTATTGTAAACACTGAATGAGGACATTTGTAGGCTAATGTATAGGACATAGGTCTTTTTTTTTTTTTTTTTTTTTTTTTTTTTTGTGGTACCGGGGATCGAACTCAGGACCTTGCACTTGCCAGGCAAGCGCTTATTCAACTGAGCTATATCCCCAGCCAGGACATAGGTCTTTAAGAAAAGAAAAGCAAGCTGTCACAGTAAGTTTACCCAATGTGGTCTTTATTCTTCAATAAATTCTGCTACTATAAACTTGTCAAATAAAAGCCAATATGGTTTCTTAAAATACAAGACCTTGGGAAAGAGTGTTTAGGACAAAACACCAACAGACCTTTCAATGTTTAATTTTCCAATACATATGCATTTATAATTAGCTTACACTTGTGCATTCACATTATACACACACACACACACACACCCTCCTACTCCAGTTTATTAGTATAATGCCCTCAGTGTCAGAACATGGGGGATAGGAAACAACACCCAACAGAAGAATTCTTTTTCATGGTTTTTTTACAACAGTCATCCTTAACTAAATATAAATTTGTACAGTATTTGGCAATGTCCAGAGCTATCTTGAGTTGGCCCCATCTGGACTAGGGAGCTGCTGGCATCAGGTAGGTAGAGGTCTGGGGTGCTGTTAAATATCCTACAATGCAGTTCTGTGTATTTCTCATGACAGAGAAAGATCTGGTCACAAACACTAACAAGCTAAAATTGAGAGACCCCTTTTCACACAAAAATGTGTATTGTAGAAAAAACTGTAGATTTGGCCATTCACTTGACTTTTATAATTCTTGATAATCTATTTGCTGATTGAACAAGAAGTACCATTCAGGAGCCCTGTCACATTACTCCAAAAAAAGAAGGGAACTTGATGGTCTTGTTCACCATTGTGGTCTTAGCCTCTTGCCTGGTACAAGAAGTAGTGCATTAAGAAACGTTAGTTACGTAAAGGAAGAAATTAGTTGTGATGGTTGATTGATTGAGCTAACTTCAGTAAAAGAACTCAGTGAAACTGGCTCAACAAGTCCACACTCTAGGGGCTGGGGATATAGCTCAGTGGAATAAGCGCTTGCCTAGCAAGCGCAGGGTCCTGAGTTCGATCCCCAGTACCACAAAAAAAAAAAAAAATCCACACTCTAGGTTGTGGAAGACTCACTGAAGGACGGCTTGTTGGCTGCCTGGATGGTATAAAGGGGAAATGAAGGACGAATCTGCTTCTGTTTCTTTGCCTTCATCTTGGATGTCATTTTATGTCTTCCAGCATAGACCCATTGGCCTCCCGATATGGGCTTGCACGGGACACTGCAGTAAGCGGCAGGCCTCTGAATGAATCCTTGGATGTCCAGTGTGCAGGCAGAATCTGTGCACTCTCTCTCATCTGACTCCGTGGGCCGCCATTGTAAGCCAATCTTGTCAATTCCTTTATATTTGTGCATCTTGTTTTATACCTGTTTCTCTAATAAACCCTGACTGATCCATGGATGGAAAGAGAAAGGAAGAGTAGAAAGAAAAGGATTAAGAGGGGAGAAAGGTGTCAAATTATACTAGAGCCACAGTTTGCTCCATTTGGTGAATTCACTTTATGGTCCAGCAAAAATCAGTAGGTCATAGGCTCTGCTAATTATGATTATTAATTGCTTATTGCCCTGAACTTATTGTATCAGCAGCAATGAAAAGACTTAAATATTAATGGCTGTAGTTTAGAAACAGATTTCAAAATAACATGACTTTCAACTGAATTCAAAGTTTAGAAAATTATTTCTATAAGAACAAATAAAACATTGTTATGGTTTGTGAAGTGATGTCCCCCCAAAGCCTCATACAGTCATGGGGCAGGCTTTTAGAGTTTATGATTGATCCATGGTCCAGTGCTGGGATTATGGGTGTGAGTGCTACACCCACCTGGGGCGGGTAGTTCGCATACAGTGTAAAGGAGGGAAAGAGGCTGCTTGCTGCCGCTCCTCCCTTTTGCTCTGGCTGCTTTGCTGTTTGCCACAACCATGAACAGTTGCTCTGTGGCATGTGCCACTCTGCGCTGGAGCCAGCTGATTAGGGACTGAAACCTCCACAAACTATGAGCTAAATAAACCTCTCCTTCCTTAATTCTGGGTGTCAGGTGTTTTGTCCCAGCAATGAGAGAAAAGTAACCAAGACGAACATCTAAATAACTGTTATTTCACAGACATTTTCAGTAAATTACTTTTTTGTTTACTTGTTTTGGTATGTGTTGCTTTGTCTATTTATCTTCTTTTCTTTCTTCTGAGCACCCGTTTATCTTGTCCTCCCAGTCCCTAAGAAATATTCTAGAGCAAGAAGTCCCCCATGGCCTTTTTTCCCCTTTCAAAAAATGTTTTATTTTTATTATTGTTTTTTACTACATATTTCCAGTACATATTGGTCACATTCCCTGTGGGAAGTTCATGCATGGAAAGAACACACCTTCATTCTTTTAACAGCCACTTTCCATTTGTGAAAGACTTGTTTACTTCCAGTTCTCTGTCTTTTATTTTATCTATAATTTTATCTTTATCTATAATTGAGGTTTCTCATAAAAGAGAAATAATACAATATTTAAGCTTATAAGTCTGATTTATTTTACTTAACGTTATGGTGTCAAGGTGCATCCTTTTTCCTGCAAATGAATTTATCCTTCTTTATGGCAGAGTACTACTCTGCTGAGTATGACTACCACATTTTTTTTTTCAGTACTGAGGATCGAACTCAGGACCTTGCGCTTGCCAGGCAGGTGCTTATGCCACTGAGCTATATCCTCAGCCCTGACTACCAACCTTTTTAAATCCATTCATTTGTTCATGTATTTAGGCCACTTCTAAAATTTTCTCTTATGAATGGTGCTGCTATAAACATGGGAAGGCAGGTGTGACTGTAATACGATGACTTTAACTCTTTCAAAAAACATATCTAGAAAGAGAATACCTGGGTCAAATGAAATTTCTAGTTTCAGTTTTGTGAGGAATCTGCATACTGCCTTTCATAGTTTTTTTACTAGTTTACATTCCCAAAAATGTGGAAGGATTCCTCCCTCTGCCCCAGCCTTTCTAGCACTTCTTATTATTTTATTTCTTGATGAGCGCTATTCTTTCTAGGGTAAGATGGAATCTCAGTGTTGTTTTGATTTGCATTTCTCTAACGGCCAATCATGTTGAACAGTTTTGCATGTACTTATTGGTCCATTGTATGTCTTCTTTGGAAAAGTGATTCTTCATTTCACTTGCCCATTTTTTCACTGGGTCTTTTATTTGGGTGGTCTAATTTGTTTGTGTTCTTCACACAGAACACAAGAGAAAAGCAGGTATTAGTCCTCTCTCTAAGGAGTAGCTGGCAACATTTCCCCCATTCCGTATCTCACTCTGTACTCTGTTCATTGTTTTTTCTGTTATGCAAGAGATTTTTATTTCGTAAGACTCCAGTTTTGCTTCTTAGTGTTATTTCCTGTCCAACCAGTGTTCTGCCCAGAGAGTCCTCGCCTACCTCTATGTCTTCTAGAGTTTTACTGATTTTATCTCCCAAAACGTGAAGTATTTCAAAGAATGAAAAGTTATTCCTGCTGATGGTGGTGTATGGGGAAGAGCATGGAGAGTGCACAAAATCATATTAATAAAGTCTATAATATTTTTAAAAATACGCACCAATTCTTCATCTATTATCAGGTCCTCCTCCTTCTCTGAGCTTCTGCTTTTTTCCTTTAAATCCCACTTCACCGCCGGTCTGATCTTAGCCAATGTTAAAAATAGATGGGTGCTGTTTCCTCCTATCACTTCCTTCCTAGATGCCATTATGGCCCCCGCCATGCACACTTGGATGTACTTGAGAAGCTTGGCACTACTTCAAAGTTTTTCATCATAAAAATGGTCCATATTCCTATGGGTAGGTTTTGCACATCTCTTAATCCAGCTCAGTCCACAGTAAGCTAGCTGTTTTCTGCAGGTGGTTAGGTGCCAACCTAAGCTTTTAATTCTTGCTACCCTCCTTTAAAAGTTCATCTCCTCAGATTAGGCACATGACCATCGTTCTTGTATTTTGACCCAGCCTCCATCATTGTTGTGGTTTGTGTCTAGATGCCCCACCAAAGCCTCATGGAGTCACAGTGCAGGCTTCTAGAGTTTATGATTGATCCTGGTCTAACGTTGGGATCATGGGTGTGAGTGCTATGCTCACCCTGGATCAGGTAGTTTGCATACAATATAAGGGAGAGAACGAGGTTGCTTGCTACCCTCCTCCCTTTTTGCTCTTGTTGCTTTTGCTGTCTTCTGCCAGCATGAACTGTTGCCCTCTGCCTTGTGCCACCCTGCCTTGGAGCCAGCCAAGTATGAACTGAAACTTCCACAAACTGTGAGCTAAATAAAACTTTCCTTCCTTAATTCTGGACATCAGGTATTTTATTTCAGCGATGAGAAAAAAGTAACCAAGACAACCATCTTAATCTTCTGTCTTTAACTTGATGTGCATTTCTGCTTAAGCCTTCAGTTGTTTCCTGTCTCTCACTCTTCATCTATACTCAACAGACCCTTTACAGAGTCCTTTTTGTTAAGAGTTGTAGGCACTGGGAAAGTACTTTTCATTTTGAAAATGAGAGTGGTGGGTAGGAGGGCCTGTATCCAGGTTAACATAGAAACAGCTGGATTGGATTGCCATTTTCCAACTCTGGATACGGTCCCTGTTGTCACCAGTTTCCAACAAGGAAATTGAAATGTGCATTAGCCTGTCGAACCCCAAGTCAAGGATTCGGTGGGTAACATGAGTATGTCCCTGGAAGCTGCCCTTGGGTTGGACCCTGTCTAACAAGCTTGCTGTTTTCAGACACAAAGTCTTTGGCTCTAAACGCTGCTACCCTGTTGGAATTCCATGCAGACAAGTTCAGTCTTCTGAAACCCTTCCTGATAAAGCAACTAGAGGAGTCCAAACTACGTCATAACCCTGGAGCCAGCCCTTCTGGAAGTTGCCAGAACAACCTGACAAGTGGCCCGGTTGAAATCTTTCATGAAATAGCTGGAAGCAGGTAATAATGAGAAAACAGAATCCTGGATGAGGTAACACAGAAAACAAAGCCAAGTCCAGGCCACCATTAGCTAAGGAGAAAGAAGTGCTTGATACTTGAGGATAGGCTTTCCTCTCATCCTGTCCTCCTGGGATGTTGCAAGGGGGACCTGTAGGACACATCTCAGTTGCTTTTGTGTTTCATTGCATCTAGTAATCAACTCTGACCATCATAAAACAAACCAACCCCTAGTGGCCAAGCAATGGCTCTTAGCCCACCACTGGGAGCCTGGTGACCCACAGGAGACATGTGCCACATTGCAGAGCAGTAAGTCAATGAGAGGGGTTGAAGTGTGCATTGTTTGGAGCAACTACACTCAGAAACCAAACACAGAGTGTCCAGCAGCTGGGCTCCGGGTTCTGCCAGGGTCATGGGGTGATCTACAGCCTTCCCACCTCAGCCTGGGCTTGGCAGAGCTTGGGTCCAGGTGACCTGAGAAAGAACTGTTGATTTTGGAAATGGCATGGGGCTGTATTTCTGCCATGACAGAGTGGGTCTCCACTCTTTTCTACTTAATAAAATTTTATGACTATGCTTGCAGTTTGTATTCATTAAAGAGAAAGCTCGAGGAAATAGAAACACCATAAGAAACCGTCTACAGACAGTCTTGAGGTTAGACACAGTCTGGTGCGTATTTTAGGGTTTCTCCTCCAAACAGTCTCTTCTGCAAAGGAAACTGTAGTCATGTATATTCTTCAAAAGTGAAACCATACAATCTGTTGTAGTTTTGAAAATTTCAATACAGCACATGCAAAGTACACATATAACTAAGTATACAACCCAGTAAAATACATATTACTTTGCAATTTTTTTGAGAAGGGGGTCTTCCTATGCTGCCCAGGCTAGTCTCAAACTCCCTCAGGTTAAGTGATCCTCCTGTGGTCCTCAGTAGCGGGGGCTACAAGCTTATGCCATCTTATCTGTCTTAATTTTTTTCTTTATGAATTCATTGTTGCTTCCTATAGCTACAAACGTCCTATAGTGTTTCAAGTTTTAATAGCCCCATGATACTAGATTGTACTATTAATATCTTGGCATTAAACTTGGATCTTCTCAAGTTTAATATGATTAAATTGTAATATTAATATCATGAGATTAAACATGGCATCTTTTAAAGATTATTTAACCAATCCCTTTATGAGATATTTACTTTGAAAATTATTATAGCTATATGTTCTGCTGCTAAGTATATTTATGTTTCATTAATTTTATTGCATTATAAATTCCTCACTGGGTAAAAATACTGTATTCTAAGGATATGAAATTTAAGGCTTTTGGTATATTGGTCAAATAGCTCTCCAAGTGATTTCCAACTACGCCTTTTTCATCCAAAATTATGTATCATTCATTTAAAAAATATACCCAGTATTTAAAAAAATAGTTTATATTGTTTTAATTTGCATTTTTTAATTACTAGGAATATGTTTCCTGTATTTATACTCCATATTTTTAAACGACTTTCCTGGTGATACCATTTTCACTTACCTGTCAGGCCAAGGTTGGCATAAGACTATTTCTTATTGATTTATCTACAATAAAATAATTTAGATATTTACTTTTAAACACTTTGGCACAATAAAATAATGAAATTTAAATTTTATTTACTAATGCTGAGAAATGAAAGTAAATATTCACCCTTTCTCATAAGATAGAAAAACTAACACATTTTTCTTCTCCAAAAGCTCAGTTTTGGAAAGGATGAAGTCAGGCACCCTAGGCTCCTGCTGTAAATACTGTGTGTCTTACCCAGTGTGAACACTCTTTCTCCTCACACAACTTCCAGATAAAAGTCTCATCCAGAATTAACAGTGGCTAAAGACTCACATTACCATGTGAAGAGAGTCTGAATTGAAGTTGTTTTGGTTTTTTTCCTCTGACTTAATGGCCATGTGACATGAGCCAATATACTTAATCTCAATTTCAGTTTTTACAGCTGTGAAATGGGAAGAATAAAAACATGTATTTCATAGGCCCTTCTTTGTGAGCGTTAGATGAAGCAATGCACATAAAACTGGCAATAGTTAAATACTAACTACATGTGTGCACGGCTTTACAAGTGTAGCACCTGACAGAATAAGATAACTCAGCAAGTGTTCCCTATATTGCATTAGGACTACCATACCTGTTGTTCATGGACTTTAACAAGCAGAATCAGGAATTCAGAATTCAGCAAGGTAGACGCTAGACTGGTCACCATCCCTTACAGATTTTTGTCTCAGTGATGCTGACCTCTGCTTGGGAATGAGACACAGCACAAAGGTAGGTGCGCTCAGCTCATCGGTGTATATTGCTGAACTGAGCAAGTATCCAGTTATCTCTGTGCTGGGAAAAGAGTTCAGAACCCAGGAAAGTTCATGATTCTGTATCAAAAACCCAAGTCCCCACTTGCACTTATGCTCTACTTAGGACAAATGTTCCCCCAAGTCATAGATCTTGCTTTGCATCTTCCTTTGCTGAGCTCAAGCCCATCCCTCTGCAGTGATGCAGAACCACCCAGATAAGCCTCTTGCTCCTGACAATGGTGCCTTCATGAAGAACCAGGGGCCCCACCTTGAATTTCTGTGAGCCCAGCGCTATTTAGAACCATCACATTTCCTCTCGGGAAATTTTGCTACTTAGTTTATCAACTCTACATCTGATCATATGTTTTAGGGCTGAGAATGTTACTCCATGATAGAGAAACAGAGAATTTATCTGGTACACATGAGTCTCTAAGTTTGATTCACAGTACTGAAATATGTAAACACATATGTAATTTTAAAAATTTGAATGTCTCCTATTTCTCATATAGAGATCAATATGCTTATTCTACTTCTCCCTCCCTGTTCTCCCAGCTTTTTAAATTTTACAATATAGCATTTTTTCTAAACAGTAAACATAGTTATTCTTCCACAGCTGTCTTCATATTTCTTTTATTCTGGGATCTATAATTATATATTTTAAGGGCTTACCTTCAGTCCTTTTGCTTTCTTTTTTTTTTTTTTTTTGTTTCATGGGGTAGTGGGCACCAGCTCTGGCACCTCAGCACAGATCAGGCAAGCGTTCTATCCCTGAGCTAGACTCCCAGTTCTGTGGCTGCCATCTGCCCCAGTCCTTTGACTGAAATCTTCCCCATGCTCTGTGATTTAGAGGAAGCCTCTCTTCCTAGTTAGTCCTGCACAAAGGCTCAGAGTGCAGAATCACCTGAGGTCTTCAAGTCTAAGTCTACTGAAGGAGAGTATGGGTGGGTATAGTCACTGCACCACATCCTTGAGGATCTTGACAATGTTCTCTACTGTGGTTCTGCTTTACTGTCAGGTTTGGTGCAGGGGTGGGTGATAGGGATGCTTGCACAACAGTGTAAACACATTTGATGCCACAGAAAGGCGCATTATGGAGAGGTCAAAATGATTAGCTTTTATGTCGTTTACATTTTACTGCAATATTTTTTCTCAAAGCCTCTGTTTGATGGCAGGATATATGCTAGTAAAGAAATATGTTAGTTTCTGCTGCTAGTTAAGAGCAAAGAAGACAGAAGCTTAGGCATCATGGAATTTACAGTCTCCAGGGAAATGTGGAACATGAAGGGGTGTTATACAGTTCTAACAGGAGGTAGGAGCAAGAGAGTAAGAAACTGGCCTCAGAAGAATGTATTTCTATTGCTTTATGGCAAAACAATGTAAATATAGTCATTAATAGTTGTTAAATTTGCTTTATTTCTTTTTTCCATGTCTTCGCCTTAATATGTACTTGCCCTTCTGCTATTTTGTGAGAAAATGTGCAATTTTCAATATTATAGTAAAAAGCTGAGAATGTTTTAAATCAGTAAAGAAACCACTCTTCAAGTTCACATAGTGCTTAGAATTGTCTTCTCATAACTGTGGATTTCTTCCTGCTTAGAAATGGAAGTAAGTCATATTCATGAGCTGGGTGATTGAAGAAAAAGTTCTACTTGATACAAATAGTGTTTGTTATTTTAAGCACATACTTAACAACATTCTCAATAACTATTATTGATTCCATCACTGAAAGCATTTTATGATTATTATCCTATTGGAAGGAGAATGATCTTCATAACTGAACTTCTCATGCTATGAATGAACCATTCCTTTTTTTTTTTTCTCACTTTTGAGACAGGGTCTCGCTATATAGTTCAGGATGTCTTTGAACTTCCTATGTAGCCCAGGCTGGCCTCGATCTCACAGCTATCTTCCTATCTCAGCCTCCCAAGTGCCAGGACTAAAGGAATGAGTCACCTTACCCAGTTAGGCCATGAATGAACCATTTTACAGAGATTGTAGTTGAAAACAATGAGACTATTTGCCATGTGGAAAATACTTTCATTCACTGTTCCTCACGCAAACCTGGCTAATATAACAAAATAGGAACGTTTTAATCAGCTTATACTAAATCTGGATATTAGCACTATTAAAAATGGAGTAAGGTGTTAAATATAACTTCAAGAAAAGGATTGCTTTGTAATATCTATAACTGTATGGATAGATACTTACTTCCCCAAATCTGAAAGTTCCATCTTCCACCCATAGGCAATACCACATATTCTCTCTTTCCATGTGATTTTTTTTATCGTGGTAAAATATAAATGAATTCACCATTTTAACAATTGGGAAAGTGCAGTTTAGTGATATTAAGTGCATTTACATCACTAATCAACATTATCTGTCTCCAGAAATTTTTCATCTCCCTAGACCTGAACTTGGTACCTATTAAATAGGCTAGGCAGACGCTTATTCCACTGAGCTATATCCCCAGCCCCCGTACCTATTAAATAATAACTTCCCACCCCTTCCTTTCTCCGTCCCTGACTACAAGTCTACTTTTTATTTATTGAACTATCCTAATTTTTGGTGGTAGCAAAGGCCTTTATTAAATTGCACCATAAATTACCCTAAATTTTAATATAGCTAATTAAATAAATGATATCCCTTGACCAATAGAATCACCCCAGCATTGACATTGTTGTAGTCATGGTTTTACTAGGGAAAGAATTTAATACAGGACACATAATTTATAGGATTATTTTATCATAGTCACCCAAAGAGTCAAATACAAAAGAGCGCAGGAGATCTGTCCATGCACTAGAGACCCAAAGAATCCAGCTGAAGGCCTAGATCCCACAGTAGTGTCCTGCATGAGTCCAGCTGGAGGCCTGGAGCCCATGACAATCTCTCATGCAATTCTGCTTCAAAGTTCTTCACTAGGAAGGTCCCAAGGTCAGTGGTGGAAGCTAGAAAGTCTGTACCAGCGGGATGAAGGATCTGCACTGGAGCCAGGAAGTGATACTCAGAATAAGGATCAGAGCTTCCCACGAAAGTACCACAGCCATCCTCAGCAACAGCAAGGTCCTGAGCTCCTCAAATGATGCAAACAGCCAAGTTCATATCAGGAAAGCCAGTGTGACAAGCTTCTCCAGGAGAACCAACAGCACCTCTAGGAAAATCGTCAGCACACCCTCTTCCTCTACAGTTCTCCTTTTATGTTGTTGGCAACAATCCTCAGGTGGGCCCTCCACACCCAGGACCACACTGAGTCAGTTCAGCTGGGTGTTCCAAGTTGATTAGCAGTTGTCAATCTACCACAGACATGTATACAAAGACCTCATGGTTTGGCAATCAGACCTGAGCTTTGGCCTGATGGGGACCTGCCTCTCTAGGCAGACACAAAGCCCCTTTATTTCACCTATTTAGATGAACTCTAAACTGTCTCCCTGGCATTCTGGGCCCTTTCTATATATTCTGTGTGTTTCTGATGGTGCAAACTCAGTTGTAAAAATATCTACAGTACTTGCTTTAAAAGTACTCCCTGCCATGTAACTGTAAACAGACTTGTAATTTGGCTGTAAAAACTCATGAGTTGCTGAAAGGGGCTATAATAAAGTCATAATGATTGCTAGTGCAAACACTGCCAGAGAGGCTGGGATGGTTGGCTGGTGGGCAGAGATAGTATGCATGATGCAAACTGGGCAAAACATGGGCCCAGGCCTCTGGTATTGCCATTAGGGAGGCTCATCTTTTCTGTGCTCTTCAAGGCCCAACCCTATCAGGGGCTGATGGGCTTGTGGGCGTCCCACAAATGACACAATGTCAATCTCAGCCTTCTTAGAGATTCAAGGGCTCTTCCAAGACTCTTGAGTCTCCTGGACAACAGTGATCTTCCTTTCTGGCAGGAGGATATGAAGCAGCATTTGGAAGAAAGTCTAGAGATGATGGCTGTTTCATGCATAAATAGTTAAACCCAGGCATTGAAAGTCAAGTGTGCTGGCACTCGCCCTATGTGTAACAGAACTCTCTTGCTTTCTGCAGGAATTGCAAGGGGCACGTTTCACCAAGCTAACCCTCCAGGACCAGTAGCGAGCCAACATCCTTAGGCCTGTGCAGATGCTTCCAAAGATGGCCAACAAGGATCTGGTGCTGCAAATTGGAGTCCATACAAAGGCTGACTGCCCTTCCATTCCTTCTACTGGTCCTGTCCTCTTTGCCCAATCCCCCGTCACTTCTCATAACTCCCTCTCTGGAGAAGGAATGGAGGGGGCTTCACTCTCCACGACAGCACTGGTCCCCACTGAGGTCTGTGCATTGCTGTCTCAGCCCACAGACAGCTGCACAGAGGGGCAGAATTTGGTTAAACTGAAGCCTTCCTTGTCCACTCTGGGATTGGCCAGCAGTCCAGGCCCAAGGATGAAACAAAATATCTTAATTTGGAATGAGAAGGTCTGTACTTGGAGAAAGAGCTCTATTTTAACAGATTTAGATCTTGCTTTGCAAAATGAGGGGATTAAATTCATTGCCTAAGGTCATTTTTTACTTTGTTAGTTTCAGGTGTTTTTTGAGAGGGAGGATTTGTTTGCTTTCTACAGTACTAAGGTTTGGACCCAGAGCTTTGGTACTCCCCAGCCCTTTCTTAGTTATTTTGAGAGAGGGTCTCCTTCAGTTGCTAAATTGCACAGGCGGGGCTTGAGTTTGCCATCTACCTGCTTCAGCCTTCCAGAGCGCTGGTATTACAGGTGTGCATCATCGTGTCCTGCTAGTTACAGGTTTTTAAGCTACGGGATATCTCATGGGCCCACAGGTTCCCCAGTGTGTCAGAAAGGTCAACCTAGAGACAAACTGGATGCCGAATGCTCAGTATAATTTTTTAGCCAGGGCCTTGGTTTAGATTTAAAGAGATAAAGACATGCAGATACTGGAAGTCAACTCAAAAATATCATCTCCCCAAGCTTTTATCCCTTAAATTATTCTAAAAGAGCTACAAGGAAATGGCTTCATATAGATGAACAACATGTTTCTAAATTAGTTCTCTGTGGTTCCATCTTTTTTGGAAAAAAAAAAAAAAGAAATGTATACGAAACATAAACATATATTCTGGCCACAGAATGTATTTTTGTTCATACACTCACAAGTTTTTCTGTGATGCTTCAATTCATGGGAAAACCAGCCTGAGCACTCATCTCACAGTCCATCTTGGAAGGAAATTGCGTGTTCTTATTTCTTCACAGAACGGCTCATAGTGCTCATGCTGTCTGCCTGTGCTGCATGCAAGGCCTTCCGTAAATTCTGATAAAGTAAGATAGTGACACTGAGTTTTAACCTAAGTCCCCTTTGCCTCTTCACCCTCATTGGCTTGATCTATAGTATCATGCTTCTTATTTCTGATGTCACTGTATAAAATGGTCAGTGAACCCTTATATTGTGAGAGCAATTCTGAAATTCTAATTTTTGATAGCTCATTTCACATTTAGCAGCATTTCTGTGATTTTAAGGGATTTTTAAGACTTCAATCCAACTTATCCTCACCAGAAACCAGATATATTTTGTGTCTCCCTTGATCTTATTTGTGTGTATTTCTCAATTCTGTTTCTGATTTATTGTTTGGCATCCTTCGCTTTGATAGCTTTGTGCCAAGAAATCCGCAAGGTTAATGTGGACATGTAGTGTTCTGGGCTGCTGTCTTAAGATGGACATAAATCAAGGCGGATTGGAAATCTCATCCAGGGAGACCTGACCTTCCTCAGTGCCTTGGGAACAACCTTCCCCGTGGATACACACCAAGCAAACTTCTAGTACTCCAGGGTGATGCTTGCACAACAATTAAGTCAAAAAGATTAATGGGATTAAAAGTGATCCTCTTACGAGGCCGAGATAGGCACCAGCCCCCTGAGCAACGCCAATAAGCGTAGGTCCACAATAAGAATATTTTTGAACAGCTGCAGCGGTGAACAAAGGATTTTGATGAGGCCAAAGGAGATTGAGGGCCAGCAATAGGGAAGTCATCTCCTCCTACTTCCTTGCGGGGGTACCTCCCTTGCCATTGGTCCCCAGAATGCCTGGGTGACTCTTCCAAGTCTTTGTAAACAAGCTCTGCTGCAAATCCATGCAAGAGCTACACTTACCCTGTAATGGACTTGAAGCTGCCAGAGCCCAAATATAGTACGAATCACAAGATGAAAAATCTCAAAGAACCAGCTTTGAGTCAGGAAATGCCTCCTTACCCCCACCCTCTACAATACACACACACACACCCACACACACTCCCCTAAAGTCGTTTCTTTCCAACTCAATGACCCCAGCATAGTCCTTGGACTTCTACTGACATATTTTTCCCCCAAGTTCTTACACAATGTTGAATTGTGTATGGTTTTGAAAAACCACCTAAAATCCTTTGAGGGAAAAGCGTAGATAGCTAAATAACTGCACAAAGAGAAAATGAACGCCGTGTCGGTTTCCTTGTGAGGATTCCTTTCTCATTCCATCTCTGCTGCCCTCACCCTGTTCTGAATTCCTTTAACTTCCTTGTGGAAATTTAGCTTCTTATAGAAATAGGGCTTTTTGAACAGAGATAGTACCCTGAAACTACTGTGCACAGGGACCCCAGATTCTTCAACAGTCTGCTTCATGTCCACCCACACACACACCCTTTCAGCTCAGCTGTGGGCATGGATCGCACATCTGCTAATAAGCAATAATGTTTTAGTCAGCCAGGTCTGTGGAATTAACTCTGGAGATCAGCAGAATCTTAAAGGTAGCTTTCCCTCACAGCTAACATATCCACAACAGGAGTTTAAATCTTTGTTGAATGACTAAGTGTCTCACGGGGCACAATCTCACTTAATCAGCACAGCTCGCTCATTTTACAGATAAGGAAACAGAGGCATGAAGAGGTTTAGTAATCCGGCCCAGCTGGTAGAGCATTGCTAAACTCAGGCAATGGACTTCCCATTCAGAGCTCTAACTGCACACCTGCAAAGAGACAGAGAGAGGGAGAGAAAGACAAAGTGAAAGTGTGTGGGCGGGGATAGAGATGGCTTCCAGGAGAGCATAGTGCTCATTCCAGGATTTAAATGGACCTCCGGCCTGTGAGGCACAGAGACAGGCAGAGTGTTTAAGGTAAAGTACTGTGTCCAAAGCCAGACAGCTTAGGAAAGCAGTGCCAAGCCCATGGCACACACACTGCAGCGGGCTGTTGGTATACCTAAAGGCCCTGAAAGATTTGACATCACTGCCTTAGGATATTCATTTCCAGCTCTTTCCACATCCTGACTGGTGATTCAGTGAGAAGTCTCCCCAGCAGCACATGACAGTGAAGAAGCAGGTCCTCCTGTAACTCTGCCCTCTACACGGAACAGGGCAAAGTCATCCTGCCTCCTAGCCTGCCTCAGCTGTCTTGCTGACCTGGAAGCTCAAGCTGAATTTTGACTTTGGAGCAAAGTGACACATCCCGGGATACCTGGACCATAGCTAGGAAGCAGCAGCATGTGAAAAACTCAATTTCCTGGCCTCTCCACTTCTGTACTGCCCTCTTTAATGATATTTCAACAATGAGTGATTGGGGTTCTTTTTTCTCTTTAAATTAAATATACAGTAGGTGTGTTGTGTTTAATTTCCTTAAGAAAAAAAGTGTGTTGCATGGGTGAAATTGTTTTTAAAAAAAGAAAAGAAAAGAAAGTAAGTAGAAGAGAGACCTGAAAGTTTATAAAAACCACATTGTGAGCTCTAGAGACAGGAGTCACCTTTTTGGAGCCATTTTATTCTCCTGGGAATACTCATAATGCAGTCTTATGAGTTTTGTTTGTTCTTGTACTTTTCTCTCTTTTCTTTCTTGCTTTTTTAGCATGAGCATTACCTCCTGAGTCGCTTGTCTTTTTATATGCTTCTCAGAGGTCTTTTGCTGACACAATAGCCCGGAGCCAGGAGGCTTCGGCGCCACTTCTGTTCCACAGGTAATTACATTCACAGGGTGTATTTATAGCCACAGAGGTGCCAGGGTGGGGGGTGGAGAAGAAAAGGAAGGACCCTGCCTTAGGACCGTGCCTGGGGGTCCACAGCCAGAGAACTCTGTCCGCAGGCCTGGCCAGTGGGTGGAAAGTGTGGACTGGGATGTGGGTCCCTGCTCAGAGATGTCACCAGCTTCCCCTCCTGGGGTCACCCGGAAGGAAGAATGAGAGGAAAAACACCTCTGGGGGGGTAGAATCCTTCTTTCTGCCTCAGAAGTGGTCCCACTGCCCCCACAGAGCCCTGGGGATTGTGGCTGGTAGGAAGAGAAGGGCGAGCTCCTGGGTGAGGGCGGGGCCTGGCTCTGGGCCTTTTCCCCAGCGCCACAGGGACTCACAACACTCTCAACTCTGGAAGCTGTGCTTAAGGGAAGAACAGTTTCTTCATTTAGCTAAAATGTCCATGATCTACAGGAACCTTCCACACCTATGCAATGGACCGCCTACCTCAGGGCCTCCTGAGACCTCATTCAATATTGTTCTCAGTCTCACCCTCCCCCAGTCTGCCTGTCTGTCTGTCTGTCTGTCTCTCTCTCTCTCTGCTTCTGGCAAGTGTGACAAAACGCATTTTTTCCCAGCCACCAAATTATCACTCTGTAACCCAGTTTTGATTCTACCCCTAAACTAGTTCACATACACTCACTTCCAGGTTTACTGATGTATTATTAAATAGTATTTATGCTGTACAACATGTTTTGATACACATGTAAAGTACACAAACAATTGTCTTTAGTCGCGCTCACTGCCAGGACACAGTACCCAGTACCCACAACTTGAGGGACAGAAGGTTTATTTTAGCTCACAGTTTGTAGAGATTTCACTCCTTAATCACCTGGCGCCAAAGCAAGGCAGCACAGCGGCATGGCAGAGGGGAATGGTGGGGGAGAAACTGCTCATGGTGTGGCAGACGGAAAGCTGAGAGCAACCAAGGAAGGGAAGGACACAGACCCTTCCAGGCCACGGCCTCTGTGAGCCACCTCCTTTGACCAGAACTCACATCCCAAATTCACATTTACTTATAAACTAACCCACTGATTTATATCACACCCCTATGATTCAGTCACTGCCCCAAACCTCAAATACAATTGCATCAGGATTTTGCAGAGGGGACATCCAGGTACAAACCATACACAGTCAGCAAGCTAATCAACACATTCATCGCCTCACAGAGTGGCTGTGTGTGTGTGTGTGTGTGTGTGTGTGTTGAAGGCATTTAAAATCTACTCTCAGGAGATTTCACTTACACAACACAGTGTTATCAACCACGGTCATCGTGAGCACATTACATACCTAGAGCTTATTGATTTTAATTCATTTATCTGTCAGTGAGCATATAGGTTAATTCCTTGTTTTGGCTGTGGTACATAATGTGGCAGAGCACACAAGAGGGCAGATATCTCTTTGACGAAGCCATGTCCTTTGGATTCTCCTACCCAGAAGTAGAATGGCTGGGTAAGATGGGTATTGTGGCAGTTCTATTTTTAACTTTTGGTGAAACATCCCTGCTGGTTCCCTGATGGACCTACCAATTTGCATTTCCACCAAGAGTGGGCAAGGGTTCCCCTTTCTCCACGCTCTCACCAACGCTGGTTCTTTGGTCTTTTTAGTACTTGCCATTCTAAGAGGAATGAGGTGCTGCCTCACTTCAGTTACCTAGTGATAAGTGATGGTCATCATTGTTAATATACCTGTGATCATTTGCTTATCCTCCTTTGAGAAATGAATATTTGGATCCTTTGCCCATCATAGTTGTAACATACATATAAATATATACATACGTGTGCTGCAAATATTAACTATGTATCCACACAATAGAATATTATTCAGCTTCGGAAAAAAAGGAAATCTCTCATTTGAGACAATGTGGATGAACCCAGAAGACATAATGTTAAGTAAAACAGCACAGGCCCAGCAGGCAAATCCTGAATGACCTCCCTTACATGTGGAATCTAAATGAGTCTGTCTCATCAGAGCAGAAAGTAGAAAGGTGATTTCCAGGGGATAAAGGAGGGGGATGAAATCATGTTGGTCCAAGGTACAGTGTGTTAGCTAGACAGAACGAGCAAAGTCAGTCGTGTGGGTCTTTCTACAATTCCTTTCATCACTGTTTTGTATCTTCACTGTACAGCTCCATCATCTCCTTGGTTAAGTTCATTTTGAAGGTTTTTAAAAATGATTTCACATTGTTATAAGTGGGCTTTAAATTTTTTTTCAGATAATTTACCACTAGCGTTTCGAAACACAACTGATATTTGTATATTGAATTTTTTATCTTGCCCGTTCACTGCATTTGTTTAGCAATGTTTTGATGGAGTCATTAGTGTTTTCTGTATGTTAAGACGTGGAGTCTACAAACATGGACAATTTTACTTCTTCTGTTCCTCTTTGGATTCCTTTTCCTTCATTTTCTTATCTAATTGCTCTGGCTAGGGCTTCCATTTTTATATTCAGTACAAGTGGCACAAATGAGCAACCTTATCTTCTACGTCTACAAGAAAAGCTTTGAACTTTGAACACTGAGAATGGTGTAAATTTGTCACATATGGCCTTTATTATATTGATATACATTAATCTCATACCCAATTTTAAAAATATTTTTATTACAAAATGATGTAGAATTTTGTGTGATACCTTTTAGGTGTTTATTCAGATGAGTATCTTTCATTCTATTAATATGGTATATCACATTTCCTGACTTGTATATGTTGAATCATCTCTGCAGCTCACAGAAAGTCATGATTATGATGTATGCTCCATTTAATGTGCTATTGAATTCGACTGAATGGATCTCATTGAGGACTCTTGCAAGCGTGTCCATAAAGGATATAAGCCTGCAATTTTCTGATCTTGCTGTCTCTGTCTCAGGATTTAGTAGGAGGGTAGTTTTGGCCTCCTAAAATAAGTTTGGAAATATTTCCTCCTCTTGAGTTTTTCTAAGAACTTGAAATGAATTGCCTCTAATTCCCTGTAAGTGTTTGGTGAAATTTAACAGTGATGTCATCAGGTCTGGGTTTTTCCTTTAGGGAGATTTTCATTGTTCATGTCTTTAGGCATTACTGACCTCTTTAAGTTTTCTGTTTCTTCATGATTCATTCTTAGTAGGTTATATTTTTCTAGGAATTTTTCCATTGTTTCTAGGTTCCCCCATTTATTGGCATATAATTGTTTGTTTGTTTGTTTGTTTGTTTCTTTTGGTGGTACTGGGGATTGAACTCAGGACCCTGCACTTGCTAGGCAGGCGCTTATTCCACTGAGCTATATCCCCAGCCCTATTGGCATATAATTGTTTGTGGTAATTTCTAATGATCTGCTTTATTTCCTTCACTTACAATTTTACTTCTTTGAGTCACCCCATCATTTTTCTTAGCCTAGCTAAAAGTTTGTCAAGTTTTATTATTTTTTAAATGCAGCTCTTAATTTTGTGGATCTATTGTCTCTCTAGTGTTTATTCCATTTACTTTGGCTCTGAGTTTTATTTATTTTGTCCTGCTAACTTTAGTTTAGTTTGTTCTTTTTGTAGCCTTTTAAAATATAAAGCTAGCCTATTGAGATATGTCTCTTTTTCTTAATTGTAGGGATGCATCATGATAAACTTGCCTCAGAATTGCCTTTTCTGCACACTCTAAGATGTGATATATTGTGTCTCCATTTTCATTTATCTGAAGATTTTTTAAAAATTTCTGCTGTGACATTTCCACCCATGATTTTTCAGAAGTGTGTTGTTTAACTTCTGCATATTCAGGAGTTTTTCAGGTTTCTTCCTATTTATTATTTTCTGGCTTCATTCCTTTAGACCATAGTGTTAAGTGAAGAAAATCACACCCACAAACTTAAATATTGCATGGTTTCTTCTAGTTGAGAAACTCAAAATATAAAGAGGAAAATGTCAGATAAACTATAGGGAACAAGGAGACAGGGAGACCCCCTTCAAATGTGAAAGGAACCAAGGGATTCATGGGAGGGAGCACGAAGGAGGGAAGGAAAAGAGGATGAAAACAGAATTAAGATGAACATGTCCAAACTCTTGACAAAAAATGCAATCAGTGTTGACTGCAAATATGTATTAACACAAATTTTTTCTTAAAAACTGGGGCCTAATCATGAAAGAATTGTGGTCAGAAAAGTTATTTGATAGAATATCAAATGTCTTGAATTTTTAAAGAATTTTTTTGTAGCATAACATTTGATTTATCCCAAGAGATGCATTCAAAAAGAATGTGTATTCGGCTGTTTGAATAGACTGTTCTTTGCATATGTGTGGGCCAGTTGATCTATCTGGTTGCTCAATGTGCTTTTTCTCTCCTGATTTTCTATCTTGATACTCTATTCATTGTTGAAAGCATAGCATTAAAGTCCCCTCTATTAAAAAACAATACTGTTACTTTATTACCCATTTACCTTTTGTTCTGTTAATATAGGCTTTATATGTTTAGGTGTTTGGAGGTTGTATGCATATATTAAAATGTGATATCCTATTCATGAATTGACTTTTTTCCATTATATAATGACATTCTTAATTTGGAAAGGTGGTTTTTTTTTTTTTTTTTTTTTTTTTTTTTGCGGTACTGGGGATCGAACTCAGGACCCTGCGCTTGCTAGGCAAGCGCTTATTCCACTGAGCCATATCCCCAGCCCGGAAAGGTGGTTTTGACATAAAGCTTGTTTTGTCTGACTGAATTATTTTTATTCCTGGCCTATTTTGGTTATCTTCTTCTTGGAATATCTTTTTCTCCTCCTTCTCTTTCTATGTATACCCTTAAAGCTAAAGTGAGTCTCTTATAGTCAATAAGAGGCTTGTTTTTTAAATCCATTCAGACACTATGCATCTTTAGATTGGATAATTTAATCCATTTACATTTAAAATAAATTATGGATAAATAAGGACTTTATAGTGATACTTTTTCCATTTTTTTGTTCATCATTTTCTGCTTTGTAGTCTTTTTGTCCTCTTGTCCCTTTCTTACTGTCTTCTGTTTTGACTTTTTTGTCGTAGTGGCATGCTTCTGTTTCTATCTGTTTTATTTTGTGTACCTACTGCATACTTTTGTTTCGTTGTGGTTACCACAAGGCTCATGCTAACCATCTTACAGAACATGTCCGGGCCTGGATCTGGAGGCCACAGGCTCTGGCCTTCTGCCAGAGACCTCTGGAGTGAGCCTGGTGATTGGGCCCATGTGGACAGGCTTAGAGCCTGAGCACACAGGTTGAGCATCTAGGCTTGAGCACACCTAGAGTCTGGGTCCCCAGAGATTAAGACCCAAATATAATACTACTGTCGTCAGTAGCTTGCGTACTCCTATTTTTACTTACTTCTGTAGCTACTCCACTATCTCCCATTCATGCCTATATGTCAACCACGTGAACTCATTATTCACTCAATAGCTGAATAAGTATTGATGGAACAACTGTTACATGCCAGACAGCTGTCACTGCCAAATGAGAGACACAAAGTGACTGCTCTCAGAGGGCCCGCATTCTGCCGGAGAAAGGGGGTGATAAATAAAAATAAATAATACAATTGGCAGGTCATCTGCAAAACCACGGTAAGGGGAAAGCAGACATCTTGAGCCACAAGTCTATTCTGTGTAGCATATGAGGCTAAGATTTTGGGGGCAGGTAATCTTTGAGAAGAATCCTGAGAAATGAGCATTTAGAATAGGATCCTCAAAACCAGCATTTCCAAAAGAACAGATAGGTCGGACATGAGATGAGCCAGGGAAGGAGACATGGTCAGAACCAGGAGGAAGCTTAGGGTCTAATCTAGTTATAATGAGAAGCTATTTGAGGGTTGGAAGCAAAGGGAGGATATGGCCTCACTTCCCTTTTTAAAAGAGGTCCCTAGGTGCCGAGTTATGCAGAATGGACTGCAGGGGATGTGGGTAGTGGGCATTGGGTTGTAGATCCATCTCTCTTTGCATTTCCACAGAGGGGAAGTGAGAAGCAGTTCCTAGGAGGAAAAGGCAGGGAAGAACTCTCCACAGCCCACTTTTTTGGCTCCTGCCCTGGTGATTTTGTGCAAAAGGAGTTTTCGTTCCCAGATGAATGGCACATGAGAAAGAGATATCATCCTCTCCCAGAGTTTTGCTAAGAAAAATCCCAGCAAAGTAAGTCTACCTAGTACACAATAATTCAAAGGGGAGTGTTTATTTGCTTTTTAGCTGGGAGAGGTACTGATTATTGGGAGATTTGTTCTTTGTCTGAGTGGGATTCCAAGGGAAAAGATCTTTGTCTGTGAGGACAAGAATTCACCCTGGCCTCTGTGGAATGCTCAGGGTCCGACCGCGTGCTCTGTTTCTGACGATGGGTGCAAGCTAAGGCCCGGGAGCAACTAGTGAAATGACTACTCTGAGAACCACTCTGGATGGGATCCAGGTGCTCAGAGAGAAGTCATAAACAGCTCTGGACTCTGCTTCAAGGTTCTCTTCAAAGTCGGCAGTGGCCTGAGAAATCCTCCAGAGAAACCCTCCTGTGTCCTCCCCAGAGCACACAGGGCCCAGGTTTGCAACTAGCAGACCTTCTAGGGAGTCCTGTAGGCCACATGCTGAAAGACTAGCAAGTCCTGGTACAAGCTACACATACATACCCTGCTTTCCAGATGGGCCTCCTGTCTTGGTGGCCAGCTGGCCATCCTACCCGCCAGGATCCATGCTCTCACCAGTTGCAATGTGCCACTGTCAGCCCAGCCCAACTGGCCTCAGGGCACAGCTTAACTCCTGAATTCCCCTCTTCATCCCTGTGGTCAAGCTCCAGTGCGTCTGCATTTTCCTGCTGCATTTGTGCCAAAATAAAATCAGTCAGATAAAACACAGTCGCGCGGCATCAGGCCACAGGCTGTTCGTCTCAGCTTAACTGACTCTGACAGCTCAGGGAAGACAGCAGCAGAGTCAGCCCAGCTAAGAAGGAAGCAGTCATGGTTCAGGTTCCAGACACAGAAGTGAACATCGTTGTACGCCTACTGCACATGAGATCCCCCTGTGTACACTTAGAAAGAGTGACTTCCTCCTGGGAACCTCCCTCTCAGCTGGACTTTCGTGCCTCCTGCTGAGGCTGTGAGCAGTGCTTGTCCCTGGTCTGCTTGCCTATTCCTCAGAGAGGTCCTAGGTCTGTGTATTCAGTTCCATGCCTGAGGTCCATGTCTGGAACTCCTGGCTCTTATGCCTAAGCTGTAGCTTGCCTTTTTCTGTAATATAGTTACTAAAAACAGAAACAAAAACAACAAAACAACCCAAATCATGAGTGTGCCTTAAATAAGACTAAGAATGCCATTTGTTGTTTTATTTTAATTCTCTGAAACAGTGCTGCAAGCATCATATTGGTTTTTTTTTTTTAATTTTTTTTTTTTTTTGGCGGTACTGGGGATCGAACTCAGGACCCTGCGCTTGCTAGGCAAGCGCTTATTCCACTGAGCTATATCCCCAGCCCCATCATATTGGTTTTATCTGAATGTTCTGTGGTTCAGTCTTCATGAGAACTTTGCTGTATAAGCCCCAAGTCTTCCATGCCTCTGTGTGGGAAGAGTGGGAGAGGCAGGCTGGTATAGTAATATATGGAAGAAGAGTTCATTGATGCCCCAGCCTACAGCCCCGTGAAACTCCCTGTCTATCTGTGGGGCTATCTTATCCTCTGATGCTCAGTTCTTTACCAAAATGAGGTCATGGATGCCCAAGGAGGACAGTATAGAAAGAAGAGGATTCATTTCCAAACCCAGCTCTACCTCTTCAGAAATGAAATAACAGGCAACATGTAGAAGACTTGTTTCTGCACCTGCCCATCCGTGGCCCCTGACCCTGGGAGTCCTCGTTTGCTTGAAAGGCCTCTCCACCCCCCAGTTCTAGGAGGGACACTCCCTTACTTTAATCCATCTTCACTGGCCATTTATACTCACTCCTTGGATGACAAGACCACTTCTTCCTTCCAAACATAACATTGAAGATTTGCTAGGGATTCATCCCAGAGCCCTGCCTCTGTCCTCTCCTTTGAGATTGGTCTTCCCACATTTGTCTCTCTGATCTTCACCGCTCTTGTGGTACTGAACAGTTTTAGAAAAACAAAAACCTGTGTAAGGCCCTGTTTGAATTTCTCAAAATCAGAGTTCTCCAATGTCCCAGGCAAAGAAGTTCTTCTGCACTTGTATTTTCATCTCAGCCAATAGCCCCACCCTTAAACAGATTGCCATAGCCAGAAACTTTATAGACATTCTTGATTCTACCTTCTCTTGATTCTACCTTCTCTACTTTGTATCCATTATTTTTCTAACCCATTATTGAGTCCTATGTTTCTATTTCCAAAATATGTTTGTGTCTCTAATTGTTTCCATCACCCTGTCCACCACCATTGAGGTAGTGGAGGTGATTATCACCTCAGCTTCTGCTACTACAATGATTTCCTTACTGGTTCCAGTTCCAGACCAACTTCTACCAATACCTTCTCCAAAACAACTGTGGACTTTCCAACTTGTGAGTCAGATCACATAACACAGATGATGACATTCTTTCAGTAACTACCCATTTTACTTAGAAAAGAATTCAAACTACTCTATAGCACTTAGAATGCTCTTTACCATCTGATGTTTGCCTAGATCTTCATGTTCATCCCATGGCACTTTCTGTATCAGAGCTCATGGGCAATTTATATTAGGCCTCTTTTCAACCTCAACATTCTTGCAGGTACTATTTCATTGGCTTAGAGCTTTCTGCCATTTCCTCCTTATGGGACTTTTATCTAATACAGGCCTTACAAGTTGGTACAAGGAAGATCTGGGCTGACCAATCCATGGCAAGGTGTAGTAAAGACTGCACAAGATGCCATGGATTTGGATTAGGTCCATTCTCTCAAGTTGATGACTTTGACCAAGATTCAAGCTCTTGGAATGATTACTTTCCCTGATGACACATCAACTTTTCATATAAGTAGACTTTTTCTGGTCCTCACCTTCTAAGAGTTCAGAGCTGTTAATGGGTCTGAAATTCAATGATGAAAATAAATCTGGGCATACGATGAGCTGCCATCTATATAACAAAATGGGTAACCCTGAAAACTCTTGCCAGTTGGAGTTAATAATCCTGGGAGCTGACTAGCTACAGGATTTGACAAAATGGACCAACATGGAAGCATTGCATCCTGGAAGAATTTCTTAGTGTGTTTGTCAAGCCGTCCAACATTTTATTCCAGATCATTTTTTCATTCACTACTTTTTCTACACATAGGTATTTGCACCACTAAATGATTCACTGCTTGATTAATTTACTTTTCATAGCCCTGGGTTCATTCTGTACCTATGATATTTCCCCAGCCACTGGAGAAACCTTGTTTGTCTTCAGGGCCTAGCTTGAATGCTCGTTCACAACATCCTGCACCTCTAGGGGTTCATTCTAACCATAGTTGCCTGTGCTCTCCTCAAGGTTCTCAGATATGGTGTTTGTCTCTCTCATGCAGTCTTTATTATGCCTTGTTGTGGACCAGTGGACCCAGACCAGCAACTCTGTACCAGGCACAGTGCTAACCAGTTTATAAGCCCCACTGAGCATTACACTTAGAGGAAGGTACCATCAGTATCTCCATTTCATCCATAAGGAAACTAAGTTTCAGAAAATAAATAGCCTTCACAGTCACACTGCAGCCCATCTCTAACCTATTCTATCAAACATCATCTTAGTGATTGAACTATTTTCCTTCATTTCTTTAGAAGAATGAGCATTTCCCCATGTTCCTTGGGACTGTCTTCTTATACTGTAGGGCTCTACAGCATATGAAATATTAGCATTTTTTCAGTGCATACATAATTCAGAGTCATTGCCTTTTCTGTTCCTTTAAAGTTTTTTAAGAGGGAAAAAAAAGGTAAAGATCCTTCCACAGCAGTGTTAACATTCTATCATAATGAGCAAAAGTTAGAAAATTGATATCTAAGTGTTCCCAACACCAACATAGGTTTAATTTCTGATCCACACCCTTGGCTGAAGAGGGCCACACCAAGACAAGTCAGCCTGCCCTTTGGAGTCCATTCATTACAGAAGGGAAGGGAAGTGTTTATGTGTCCTCAGCTCAGGGATGATATAATGATTGCCTTTCCTCCCAGCAGGTCTCACCCCATCTCAGGAAGACGTCAGGGGTCAGCACAAGGGCAAACTCTGGCTCGATGAGTCAGTCTGGGAGAAGGCCAATCGCAGTGTGGAGGTTGGCTCCAGCGGATTGGCTAAAGGAAATGGTACCTTTCCCTCTGAGGACTGAGGTCGAATCTAATCTCAGTCTGATGGCATGGAAAGCCACCTGGTCTGTCTGGCTGGGGATCCAGGAAAGGGAACAGTAAGTGTCCCCAGAGAGGAAGACTCGTAGGCTAATCTCCACCAAAGCCCTTAGAAAAGTCCTCACTGCCAAGTTTCTGAGGAGCCCAGGTGAGGCAGGTGCAAAAAGTACGAGCCTGTGTATTTTTTCAGTTTTTAGGTTTGATTTCTTTAAAAGAAGGCATTAGTGGTGGGAAAATGTGCTTTTAAGGAGTCAGTAAAGGGATGAAGTCAACAAGCTTTGGTTGTTCTCCAGGTCAGGACATCTGCTATGGCCTCATGAATGGCCACTGACTCAGACAGGAAAATTCTAGAGTCTAGGTCACTTATTGTCTCCTCTTTTTCCACTTGTATCATCCTTGTCACCATCTTCAACATCACAACTGCCACCAATATCACCATCTGTACCACCATCACTATCCTTGGCAGGTACCAGTCTCTATATATTGATGTTTATTTTTCATTTAACTTATGTAGCACAAACTATTCTCTTTGATAAGGAGGAAACCAAGGTTTAAACAGATGAAGAAACCCCACTGAGGTATGTATCTTATAAGCAGCAGTCCTTCCCAAGTAGGTCTAACACTGAGGTTGTGCTGTCAATCACTTTGCCAGATGGAAGACTCCCTTAGGGCAGGACAGAACATCTCAGATTAACAACAAAACTGCAAAACAAATATTAGTTATGTTCCACATCTCTCACACCCTCAGCTACTTCTCCCCTCTGCTTACCAGTGAAGCTGGTAACTCCAGTTCACTGCCTATTTCTACCAATCGAGAAGCAATTATTTCTGTTCTGAATTCTGTTCTGAATTGTTCTGGCAAATTCTTATATTCTGAGCAGGTCATTGTAACATCTATTTGAAAAGTGCAGGCAAAATACAATCATTTCTCCCATAATAAGCCAAATAGCTCCCACCACACACCATGGTGGGAAAGGTGAGCCAAATAACACGCTAGGATTCAACCAAGTCAATGGGCATCTGCTGTCTTTGTCATCATGGTACCTAAGAGCCTACAGCAAGGAACAGAGTCCGGGAGCACGGCCATGAGCCTCATTGGAAGTGAGCCCATATCTCTGGGGTTCCAGAAGTGTCGGTCCTCTCACCTGAAGGTTATGGGTAAGGAAACACAGAGGAGCCTGGAGGCATAGCATATAATTTTCGATCATGAACTAGAAAGAGTTAATGTTGATGTGAACCTTGACAGGAGACAGTCTGTCGAAGGTTTCTGAAGCCTTTTTTCTGCTGATGCCAGCAGCTGCAGAGAGGATTGGCCAGGTAGCTGTCTCCTATTGCTGGCTTGAAAATTTTTCCAGTGTGCTTTTCAAGTATAAACACCTTGGAATTGGCCTGATCCTAGTAAGTGCATCAAATATCAGGAAAGCTGAACATAAATCTTGAACAGGGTGGAGATTCCTTGACAATGAGATTTTTTTTTTCACTTGGGTTACAAGAGAAAATGTGAAATGCCAATCTTATTTAATAAGCAATGATTGGAGTATTTCCCTGTCTGGAACAAATTTGTCGTTGTAGAACATTTCTGTCACTTAAGCTCCTGGCAACTGAATTGATTGGAGACCATCTGTGGCTATAGGGGCCAGTTCAGTGGCACATTTTCTCCCTAGAGTTGGGAAACAATGTTTGTCCATTCTTTCAGGACCGAGACAGAACCATGTCAACTGATTATGTTTATTGTAAAATCTATGGGAAGTGTGTTAGTCAGCTTTCCATTGCTGTTACACAACACCTGAGAATAATATCTTAAAGGATGAAAGGTTTATTTTGGCTTATGGTTTTGGAGGTGTCAGTATGGCCTGCTGGCTTCATTGTCATGGACTTCCAGTGAGGCAGAGGATGTTGGCGTAGAGGACAGGGCGGATCAAGGAAACTGAGGGGGAAGAGAGCCAGAGAAAGGGGGACTGGGGACAGAATTTACTATTCCATGGTATAGCTTCAGTGACTTATTTCACCCAGCTACAGGGCATCTCCCAATAAGCCCACTGAGCTATTAACTCATCAGTGAATTAATACATTGATGAGGTTAGAGCTCTCATGATCCAATCTCCTTTCAAAAGCCTTTAACTGTCAACCAAGCTCCCAGCACATGGTCTTCAGGGGACACTGCAGACCCGAACTCCCACAGGGAGTCAAGTCACATTTCACATTAGAAAAACCTATTCAAAGTATCTTGAGATTTTAAAATAGGAAAAGCGTATCTTGGAAAGTTGCCCCCTTACCTTATGGAAGGCCCATTTGGTACTATTCATAACGGTGAAATTATAACAGCTAACATTTTGTAAGCCATTTTTTGCATGTGTTGTCGCAGGTAATCATCATGACAACCTTCATGTAATAAATAGGTGTATTATCCACCAAGGATACGGACAGAGAGGTTTAGAATCTTTTCTAAGTCCACACAGACTATGTGTCAGAATGAAAATCTGACCTCAGGCAGCTGTGCTTCAGGGCCTATAGAGCTACCTTTCCTGTACTGCTACCCACGGTTCAACTTAAAGAAGCTCAGAGTCTCAACTGCATTGTTGCTCTCTACGCTCCAACAACAGAGACTCTTAAAGTCACACATAAAGGTTAGATGTAAGAGTAAATGGCAATGGAGTTACTAGTGCCAGTGTCCAAAGCACCAGAGGCACACTGCTGTTTATTTCAAACAGACACGGGGAAGAGCGTCCCCCCTTGCCGCTCACAAGCTGCACATATACCTTATTTACAAGCCCGTGCCATTAAAATGAAACACAAACTGAAGTCAGGAATACGAAGTGCTGATTGCCTTGGTGGACCCTTATTTTCAGTTAGATAGTACAGCTAAGACCGGGGAGAGTCGGAGAGTGGATTCTGAAGACTGGGGACAGTGAGAGGGCTCTGAGGAAAGAGAAGGAAGCTGGACAAACCACATCTACCAGGAGCATGGAAAGTTTTCATTAAGTGACAAAGAAATGTGGGTTCAGATTTTAAACTCTCAAACCATAGAGGATGAATCATTCTAAGAAATAACTGAGGACAAACTGCTGATTCTAGAATAATCTGAAGTAATGAATCTTTTGATCCAATTCTAATCACCTTTTTTCCTGTTATTTACTTAAAATTAAACTAAGAAATTATTGTTCTGTTTCATCAAATAAATTTATACAGTTTCAAAAAGGCCAGCCTTTACCTGTAACATCTTTATTATTTTGATCTGAATGAAAAGAGTAGGAGATGTATGCTTTATGTACTTAGTGTAACATCAATTTAAGAGCTTTATTGTGTGGACATCTACACTCACCTTTTACTAATAACAGTGGGGATCTTGGAGGTGCACACACACAAAACAGAGCCTTGATGTGTGTTCCAAACAACACACAATCTACAGGAAAAACAGGAAAACTTTTTTAGGAGCAGGAAGCTAAGTTAGTTTTCTCCAAATTTTCCATAAAAAATTCAGCCCATTGAGAAGATAGACCAAATGCACTCTTGCTTTGCAAAGTTGGTCCATTCTGACTTCTGAAGAGGAAGAAGCAGAGTTGTGTGTAAAACTATCCTGGGCAGACTTTGAGGAGCTTTGACTTTAGTGTTTGACATTTCAAAATTGCCTAATGAAATTTTGCTCCATAATGATAAGCCCGGTGGGTCCTTTTGGATGCCTGACATGCCCTGGAAGACTTTCGTCTCAGTGGAATATTTAGTGAGTTGTTCTCTGCAACAAGGAAATTTTGTGACTTCCAAGCCTGTCTAGAAAGAAACTAGCGAGCAAACAAAGGTGTGAGAAGAGGGACCTTTTCAAGGGATTTAGACTAGAGCTACTGTTAATTTACTTAGCAGACCATCTCTTTCTCTGTGATGGCTTCTGCTTTTGTCTTTTTACTACAATCACCCTTAATGCTTAGATTATGCTGCTTTGCAGGGCAAATTTATCCTGTTACTCATTTTGTGATCTGTTTCTCTGAGCTGGGAGTGAAGAATTCAGAGTAAACATATTCCTCCTAGCAATAAGATACTATCTTGACCCCCTCCAAAATTACTTTGCACAGCAGAAGCCAGTGTCAACTTCCACTGACAGGAAGTAGCTGTCATTAAGATCTGGAAAGGAGATTTTGGGTGATCTCTCAGGCTGCTGCTTTTTCTGGCCCACAACTATCAGATTAAAAAAGGACCAAGCAATGTCCCTTTATATCAGTGCACAGGGCCACCTGCATCTCACAGTCCGTGCACCAGAAAGAGCAACTGATGTGTAATAATGCAGCTACGACTCAGAGAACCCACCCTTGTAAGCCTCATACGTGTGTGCCTGACTCTTACAAGAGGAGGCAATGAGTTCAACTTGAAAGAGAAGCTTCACTAAAATCTCTTTAAATCATTTCTTGCCCAAGAGGATTGCATTTCCACTCATGTAATGAAATGAAATACAAATATGAAGGAAAGGAATTCTTCCCACTTCAAAGGGGACAAGAGCAGCTTTAGCCCATCAGGGAGTGTGGCAAACACAGCAGAGCTGTGTTCCACAGAAGTGGCAGGTAATGGCTTCAAGGCAGCTGAGGCTTTGAGTGATGTGTTAATGATGGTTAACTCCATATTTCTGAGAACATGAGAGAACAGGTTGCTGTCTTTGAGAATGTGGGGACAGTTTCAGGTAATTTAAAGAAAGCTAAGTGTCTCCTAGTATAAGATGAAATATGGGAAGGAGAAGGGACAAGATTTATTGTTTTATACTTTAGAATATCAGTCTACAGTGGTCTGAGCGACATACGCTTAGATAATTTGTACTTATTGTCATTCTTCATAGCTTCTAAGGATCACATGCTTGAGGGTCATTCCCTCTGGTCTTACAAAAACTTCATACCCAATAGATCCTCTATAGTTACAGAGTTCATCTCTCATAGACCAGAGAGAGATTGTACACAGCTACCTCTGTGCCCTCACAAAAGAACCTCCCTCTGTTAACTCTACTTCTTTGTCCTGTGATGAAACACTGGTTCTGCACAGGTCACTGACTGATAAATCATTTAAACTGGGGCTGGGGATATAGCTCAGTGGAATAAGTGCTTGCCTAGCAAGCGCAGGGTCCTGAGTTCGATGCCCGTACCGAAAAAAAAAAAAAAAAAAATCATTTAAACTGGAAGGTATCCAAGAGATTTCCTAGCCCAAAGATCTTTAAACTGTTTTTAATGAACTCTTTCGCAAATAATGTTTACTCAGATCTAAAAATACAACATAACATTCTCACCATAGCAGTTTGATCATAACTTTGTATTGATCTTACTTAATAAGGGAAGATAGATGGCAGAAAACTGTAACTTCTCAGTTTCTAATGAAACAGTGACTGTAGGACAGTGAGGACAAATCTTTTGGAGACGAATGCTCAAACTGCAGCCCCAAAACCCACTTATTTATTGCAAAGTGCCAACACTGCAATTAAAGCTGAATACTGAAGTTTTAGTTCAGGAAAAGCTTCGCATACATTTACATGTTGTATGTTAACAGTAAAAGGAACAGCACGGGTGCTCGAGGTTCACCACCACTGTTGTAAGCAGTAGCCATCGGGGGCTGGGAGGTTAAGGTGGAAAACTGAGAGGGAATGCTATACCAGAGGGAACGAGGTTACCCCTCAGCCCTACTCCTCGCTCTCAACATTGGTCCAGGAGAAACATCAGCTCTGTTGAGCCCTGAGAGGAGGCGTAGCAGGCTTCATTCATAGCAGGATGCGTAGTAGCCCTGCCAAGGTAACAGTATTAAGTCCAAACCTAACCATTCCTTTACACCTAAATATAAGTTTCCAGGGAATATGCAACATAAAAGACAAAAATTAAGAATACCATGAGGAAGCAATCAGACAAATTCAGAATGTGGAATAATGTACTGAGCAAATGGCCTGGTTTTCTCTAACTGATCAAAGGCATGTGTGGTGGATTGTGTTATTGCCCAACTATTCTTCCCCCTTCCTGTGAGAAGATCCCACACCCAGGCCTGCTTTCCCCTGGCTGGCTGTTTACCTCATGGATAGGATGGACTGAGGCCCCATTCATCTTGGCTGCACCTTACAACCTGCTTCACCATTCCTAGAGGAGCAGAAGAGACTATGTCCACTAACCGTGATGCTTTTTCCTATATTTCATCACCAGCTTTCGTGACCTTTTACTTTTCCCAGAAGATGTACTCATAGATAGTGTTATCCTGAGTTCCAGATTAAGAGGAAAAGGAAGTGGCTGGGCCATTGCTAAATACAGACAGTCAGCAATGTGATCCACAGATAAAAATTTCTATCCTTTCTTGTTAGAACTGTTGACATTTCGGCATCCTGGGTACCAAAACAAATCAAAGACAGATTCAATATGGGAGAAAATGCAGAAAAAGAACTGATACAGAGTAAAAGAAATATGAAAGATGTCAACCACTTGAAGACATTTCGTGGACCAGGAAGGGACCTCAAATCAAACTATAAATTGTCACTTTTGAGACAATTGAAACAATTTGAATAATGTCTGTGAACTATGTACTGTTAAGGAATTAATTGTGTTTGAGGTGAGATTGCTCACATATGAACATGATTTCTGAGTTAGAGATGTATGTTGAGGTACTTAGAGGGCAAATGAAATGGTCCCTGGATTTGCTGTTGAACATTGCAAGATAAAAAGCAAAAGGAATGCCAAGATGTTCACAAAATATTGATAACTGTTTAAGCTAAATGAAGAATAGGTGGAGGTTAAATATATAATATTATCTCTAATTTTGTATATATTTTAAAGTCTTGTTTAGGTGGCCCTTTAAAATCATAGTAAATAAATTAAAAGATATTAAAGCAATGACAGAAAGCTGGGCTCTGCCATTAGCAGAAGTAAAAATTGTGAAGTTTCTGGCAGATGCAAAGTTGTAGAGTGAGTAGTAATTTAGGAATCAAGGCTGAGAAAGCTTCATTCTGAAATACTGGGCATAGGAGGGAGGCTACCCTTGAAAGAGTGTGTTCTGCTCTGGACAGCACTGCATGGCACTCAGAATGAGGGAGGGGCTGAAACTCTACACAAGCACAATTGACTGTACTGCACCCTCCCACCTATGTACCTGAACAGAGTGTTTCCAATACACTGTTTATGTTCCCAGTGACAAACAGCAGGTACCGTTTCTCTTTAAACAAATGAAACAAACAAACAAAAAAATGCCTGCAGGAAATGAGCACTGCTAACGCAGGCGCTGGTGCTTAAATGGGAAAGCACTCTAGAATAGACTAACTGAGCTTGGTATTATAATTTAAGTCCCTTCTTGTTGGGCAGACCCTAAAGTCACTTCTACCAGGCAATCAGTCTGGAGAGAGACACCAGAAACGTCACCATAGCTCCCCTCTTACAGGTGAATGGACTACTTGGGATCACCATAGAACTGTGGGAGTGGGACCCAAAGCACGTGAGAGATAAATACAGAAAACAAATAATTAGGAAACAGAGGAGAGTGTACTAATTTAAAGGAAAAAGTTTTCAAAGAATAATGCTCATAAAACAAGAATAGAATTCTATGAAAAAGGAAAAGTCAGAATGAAGAAAGGACTGCTGAAAATCAGCATTCAGTCCCAATCTCCACCTTGTATCATTTAGAGGGAGGAAATGAGGATGAAGAAGAGGAAGAGGAGGAGAAGGAATCCAGGAAGATGTAACACAGTCCCCATCAGAAATGAAAGGGAAGTAGAATGCTTTGCATGACTGGAAGGTGAAGGCAGTACTGGAGACAAAAAGAAAAGTGGGACAAAACAAGTAAGAGGAGGGCAGAAAAGCCATCTCTTGAAGGAGATTAGATTTGCAGTGTTTTCATCATGTCTAGTTTTGTCACCATGTGTTTTCAGAATGTGTGGTGTGCACATGTGCACATACAATTCAGTGTGATGGGCACATACAATTCAGTGTGATGGGTGCATACAATTCAGTGTGATGGCCGCATACAATTCAGTGTGGTGGCTGCATACAATTCAGTGTGATGGCCGCATACAATTCAGTGTAGTGGCTGCATACAATTCAGTGTGATGGCTGCATACAATTCAGTGTGGTGGCTGCATACATTTCAGTGTGATGGGCACATGCAATTCAGTATGATGGACACATGCAATTCAGTGTGATGGGCACATGCAGTTCAGTTTGATGGGCACATGCAATTCAATGTCTCCCAGAAATGTAAAACCAAAGAAGACTTTGCATCTTATGAATATCTTCAAAATCTCCAAAATATCTAATAGCTCAGCCAGGCTTTTATATTTCTAGAACTAAAAAAAAAAAAATCTTGAAATTTAGAATCTACATGATTAGTCTCTTCTTGGTATGTACAAGTTCAGATTCAGTAAATAATAACAAAAATAAAAAGAGAAAGAAAACCTGAGTTTCTCTCACAGTTAAGTAAATTCCCTGGAGAAGTTCTTGTCATATTTGGTTTAGAAAGTTTAGATGATGTAGTTTTTGAATAAGAGCTATGTTTGAATTTTTTGGTAAAAAGAAAAGGTTTACTTATCGAGAACAACTTTACCAACACACCACCCGCTAACTACATTGTCATACCCTGCAGTACATTTTAAAAACTATGTCAAAGTTACTTTCACATTGGCTGAGTTTAAAATATACTTATCAAAGTGCTTTAAACCCATTTGGTGATGATGGGGGTGGGAAGAATATCCAAATATGAACCTTGAAACCCCATGTGATTTCCAGTAAACACACACAAACACAAACATTTGGGTATGACATGAAAGATATTTTAGGAAGCTCTTTCTAAATTGTTTATTACATTTTATCTAAAGATCATTTAATGTTTTGATTACAAGCCATATTTCAAAAGAAACTGTTCAACTGAGCATATCCTTGGGCTGAAAAAAGCTTCAAGCAGGGTTAAAGTGATAATATATAAAAGGAAGGTAGCCCTTCAAAAAGCCATACGTAGACCTCAACTTAAAATGTTTTGAACCTTGTCCAGGCTATAATGGAAAAAAAGACCAAAAAAAAAAAATTCATGTGAAGATTGAAAAAGTGAAAAGCTTTTATGAATTCTAGGGAAGCAAATTGTCAAAAGAAAGAAGCTACTCACAGGAGAAATTAGAGGCTGGACACTGTAGAGGGAGGAATGGCTGCAAGGTATGCAGGCACCCCCAGGAGGAGTGGAACATGGATAAGGGCACCGCGGCACAGCAGCCCTTGTCCACTGTGGGACACACACACACACACACACACACACACACACACACACACACACACAGCCTCATCTGGCAGAGTGATTTCCTAACCCACCCAAAGGACTTTCCCACTTCTATCGGCCAACTCTATCTTCCATGAAACTGAGACAATCATGTGGAATTCGGAAAGAAATCTCTGGTCCCTGATGGTGTGAAACTTTCCTTCCTTCCAAAGCAGAGCTTCAGACTGCTAGAAGGGAAGAAGTCAAATTAAACACTTTTCTTACATAAAGTTTAAATCACGGATGGCATTAGCATCTGAGTTATTATCTTTAACTTAGTATAATAAACACATACTCCCCCCTTTTTTAAATGTATGACTTTTTTTAGAAACTTTGGCATGCCCACCCTGTGTATCTGTTAGGATAATTCTTCTGTTCTTTGCATGAAATAAATTGACAGATGCCTTCCAGAGCGTGGATTTAAGAATAGTGTTTAAGAGTGTGGTAGAGTCCAGCCCCCCAAGAGCAAATGAGAACTCCCCAGCACTCATGTGCTCTATGAGTGTAACAAAGCTGCTCACACAATCTCATTATCAATTTTCCTCTCCAAGAAGTGTGGAAAGGACAGCATCAATTTTACAGTTATGATGAGTGATTGAGATAATCTTTGCAAAGTAAGGCTATTCTCTTGCTCAGATCTATTATGACTGTAAGGAGCAACAATTAATAAACAACTCAAATTGGCTGAAAGAGCAACTAATGTGTTGTTTCATGTAAGTGGGAACACTCCAGAAGAGGAGAATTCCAGAATGAAAGGGTTGACAATTCAGTGGCTTGTCAGAGACTCAGTTATTTTTTCTGTTCCACATTGACTTTTCTTCCAAAGCTGCTTCTTTTGGACACATTGTGGCCATCCATGGGCAGCATGATAGCCACATATGGCCTTAATTTCTGTTCATATTCAGTAAGAGAGGGTAAAATAATCTTTTCCAGAAGCTTTCCAGAGACTTCCCTCTTCATTTGGGCCACAGTTGGGTCTCATGTCCATTCTCAATTCATCACTACAAGAGGCATATGATTACCAGTGTCTGGTGCAGACTCATTTTCTGGGAAGAGATGGATAGAGGAAAACATCACACAAGTACCCGTGAAAGATTAACTTTCATTTCCACTGTGGTACCCACTACAATGCCTATCTGGTCTTCAGAAAGTTTTTGCAGCTGGGCATGGTGGCACACACCCATAATCCCAGCACTTGGGAGGCTGAGGCAGGAGGATCACCATGAGTTCGAGGCCAGCCTGTGGCTCATAGTAAGTTCAAGGTCAGCCTGAAAAGACCCTGTCTCCAAAAAATGAGAAAGAAAAAGGGTGAGGGAGAAGATGCCTATCAGTTCTCCGTCTCTCTAACCCCTAACCTTGGCTCCGTCATGAAAGATTTTGCAAAGATGCAACTGGTTGTTACCTCAAGGTCCTTGAAATGGTAAAAGAATTTTATTTCTTGGTGTCACTTTGGATTTCTTTCTACTGGGTATCTAAAATGCTTAAAGAGGATTTGGGGGCTTCATGTGTGTTGGGAAGGGAAATGTAAAATGCAAGGTTATAAGAACTGGCCTAAGGGGAAGGATACGGCTCTATCAATGGTAGGGCTATAACTGAACACAGTGTACTGTGCCTTTTCTACTTTTTCATTCCTGCCATTTTTTAAACTTTAGGCAACATGAAACTATCTCTCACGAGTCCTCAAGACTTTCATACTAAAGTCAGAAGTTCATCTTTACCAATGAAGAATAAATTTGCAAGAATAGACTAGCATCCATATTTCCAATAATGGGAGTTTTACTGACTGTCCAATTCAGCAATTATTTGCTGAACACTAAATAATTTTCTATTTGGTGCCAGGAGCTGAACAGAATAGAAAAGGGTGTAAGACATAAACTTTACCCTTAAGAAATTTCTGATCTGTCTCTGAAAATAAAATGTGGAACAGCAAAGTGTTAAATAGAAGAACAAGACAATCTAGAATTCAGATTCCAAGGAAATTGCTACAGCCACTTTAATTGGCCGTGACTAAACTGACCAGGGAGAATCCCGTAATTAACTGCAGGGCTGTTTTGCAGATTGACATATGGGCTCGGCCTAAATCTGTAATAGAGACCGGTACTTTCCATGGAGCAGGCAGACAGATGGCCTGGTTTTTCAGACTTAACGTCAATTTCTCCCATGTGCTAACTGTAACCACTACCATGACCTTGTATAGATACATATTCTTCCAGAGAAGGATGGACCTTGAAGCCTGCTGAGGTGATAAGTTTCTAGACTTTTAAAAATGTGGCAGTGGCTTGTCAGACTCCTGCTCCATTTCCCAACAAAACTCTTAGGATCCACAGCTTAAACATGACTGATCTGATCTAAATAACTTGGCACCCTAGGTCCTGAGAAATATATCACATGGAGAATACACTATACATCCCAAAGTAATACATGCCCATATCAGTGCCTTAAGTCTAAAACTCATTTTGGAACAGCTAAGCATGATGAAAATTTTAGAATGATCTTAAGAAGTTACTCACTGACTTAATCTTAAGCAGTATGCAGAAGGGGCATGTTAAACTAACACAATGTCGGTACACAGAACAAAATTTAAAAATCAACATACAGAGGTCCTGTTCCTGATCTAGTCCCTTTCTGTCATACAGTCAGATAATGAGAGTTACCTTTCTTGGCTCTGGTCTTTTTTCGTCACTGCCTCTTGAACACACAACTCCCAGAACCATCCTCCCCAACATGGCACAGGAGTGTCACTTCCTCCTCCCAGCATGGCACAGGAGGGTCACTCCTTGGGGGAAAACCTGCACTGACATCAAAATGCATACAGGAAAGTGACCTATTTAACTTCTGTGGCCCCCCAATCACTCTATAAAATCTGCCTCTCCCGACTTCTAATCCTTTGCTAACACAGTCATCCCCCTCAGCTGCTCAAATGGACTCTTTAGCTAACTTTGTTGATTTAAGATCTCTACCTCCAAGTGTCCCAGTGGCTGTCCTGCCTCCACAATTTGATCCTCTGCATGTAATACTCTTCCTGCCTTTATTTATATAAGTCTGTTTTTTCTCTGGCTATCATGGCACATTTCTTACAAAATTACTTTCCTAAACACACCAGACTACCGAGCTGCTCCTGACTATGAATTCCAGTAGCACTGGCATTCCTCACGTAGTAGCACAAATTATTATGCAACAAGTTTACTTAAGTGTCTTGCTCCCCCAGCTTGGTTGAAACTCCTGTCCCAGTCTTCTTGGTAGGTTTGGAGACTAATAAACACAGTACCTTTGACAATGTTCTTGGTGGCAAAATCAGGTTAAACATAGGTATTGAGAAGAGCAAATGAATAATCACTTATAGGGTCAGGCATGGTGGTGCACACCTGTAATCCCAGCACTTCGCAGCCTCAGGCAGGAAGATTGCCATGAGTTCAAGGTCAGCCTGGAATATACAGCGAGACCCTGTTAAAAAAATAAATTAAAATCACTTATAATCAGAATGACCTGTAATGAGCTCTAAAGAGGCTTACAAGGTAGGTAACATTTAGAGTTCTGTCTGGTTTAGAAGAAAGTACAAGAATGAAAGAATAGCAATGGAGAGAGAAAACAAGAAGTGCATGGGTTAAAATGGTGGCTGTAGACATGGAAAAGGATGTGGACATGGATGGGTGGACCTCGGAGTCTGGCCACGTCCTGATAATGGAGCAAAATCAACAAACCAGTGCAGGAGTCTGGCTCCCAGATGCCCTTCCTGTTGCATATCTTCTAGGTGTAACTTGCTACGGTCTATAGAGTTGATGACGGGCCAAGAAAAAGTCATCATCTAGACTTAAATTCTATCTTATGACCTTTAAATATTCTTTTTCCATTCAGTTCTATTGAAACATCATTTCCTTTGGCGGGGTAATTTTTTCCAATGGGAATTTTTTCTTGGTGAGTCTTTTGGGCCTCACTTTAACCTTGTCAGGACAATTGGACAGAATTGAAAATGCTGATTAGTGCTTTGCACATGTATTTATCCTCCTATTCATATCCTCAGGTTCCCCTCAAACGCTTCCTATAACAGGGAAGATCTTATGACTTCCAAATCTGCACATTTTCACACAGTAGAGGACATTAATCAAAGGGTCAGCTAAGTTCTGATCCAGTCACTGGCTATGACTCAAGGGCCCCTTCATGCTCAACACATCATCCTCAGTCCACCTCAGTTCTTCTCCAAAGCAGACATCTAGAGAGTGTATACATCAGAGGTAGGCAGATATGTCAAATTATATATGGCTTTTCCTACTTTCTATTTATTCACTTTGCAGACACTCTGGCTCTTTGCAATTCTGGGTTATCAGATATCCAGAAATACTGCTAATCCCCCACTGAAGGTCTCCTTTAAATGTCACAGTTAATAACTGTCCCTCAATTTTGTCCATATGTAAGCCATTCTCTATGCATCCAGGGTATGACCCTAAATGAAATAACCACAGGAAAGAAGAAGTAAAAATAAAGATCCTAGAAACGATCTCATCAGGGTCCCTCAGTCTTCAGAGTAAACTAGGGACAAGAAGGCACTGTGGCTTGGCCAGTGTCTCTTGGACTGTTATAGTTCTTTGATTACATTAACACCTAAGATTGTTTGATTTGTGTCCTTAATGCAACAGCAAATGTGCAGAACAATTAATGAGTGCTCCCCATTAATTAGAATGTTTTGTTCTCTCCACTTTGGAAGCATATTCATTGCAAGAAGTCAGAACAAGAACTTCATAAGAAGCCCAAATAAGTAATCAAAATAAGAATTTCCATTTGAAAACTGTTGTAGGCTTTACAAACTCACATATCTCTTCCCCTAAAATTATATACATTTTAGACATAGACACAACCAGTCAGGTACCTACTCTTCCATCTCATGGTTTGGCATCCACCAAATCACTATTTCTGAATAGCAGAACCACTGACCCTTCATGTTTAATAATGCCTTGCTATGGGGCTGTACTATGCATTGTTAATTTCCTTGCCCTCCCCTGACTAGATGTCAGTAACAAACCTTCTTCCCCTCCACCCTCCTCCACGGTGCTCACTTAGTTATGAAAATCAGAAATGCCTCCAGACACTGTTACATGTTCTATGAGGGGAAACATTTGCTCCCTTCCCTCCATAGAACTACTGGTCAAGAATACATTATAAATGTGGTGGTAGTTCTGAGGGGCCCCTTGTAGGAATTTCTCATGACTATTTATGTTCCAGGCCCTGCCTACCACAAACTCCACCATTTCTAACATAATTTCTATTCTGAGTTCACCCCCAAAAGACTAATATACAACAGTGTACCTTATTCTTAAAAATGACTCTATCCAAGGCTTGAGAAAAACTGGAAATAATGTGAATACCAGAAATTTAGGCTCATTGGGGATCACCATAGAAACTGTGTAACAGAAGAATCACTCAGTAAATTGAACTCTTCCTAGTTTAAAACCTCTCCCCTTCACAGTTTCTGAATTTTGGCTACAACGTGTCTTTAGTTTGATCTGAGGATAGGAAAGATTTTGTGCCTGGTCAGAATATTGATTCTGAGGTATGAGCTCCTCAAAATAATGTGACATAGTCCGTTCCTTTAAGGACAAAGAAGGTTTTAGTGGAATTTTTAATAAAAGCAGGGTTTTGGGGTGTCTTTCTCCAGTGGAAAAAAAAGTTAATAAACCAGGGCACGCTACTTCCTTGTTTTATCTGCCAAGATTCCATGGAAACTATCAAACTATGCTGATCAAATATTTATAGAATTATTTCTGTTTTAGAAAGTTAATTATGTATCAGTTATGATAAACCATCTCAAAACTCAATGGATTCTAACATCATTTCATGTGATCAGAAATCTGTACAAGATTCCACTGGGCAGTTGTACTATGCTAGGCATTGGCTAGAGTCGCTCAGCAGTATGCACCAGGCTGCTGAGAGGAGGAGAAAAAGATTCAAGAAAGCTTCACCCGCATGGCTGGTGTTTTGGTGCTCCTGATCACATGGCTAGCTTGGTCTTTCTTAAGATGATAGTCAGACTTCTGGCATGGTGGCTTGTTTCTAAGAGCAAAATGCTAAGCCTCTGAAAGGCTTAGCCAAGATTTGACATGTGGTCTTAAAAGTAGACATATAGATAGACATAAAAACCAATACAGATTTTGCATGTGTGTGTACATTTCCTCCTGGTCTGTTGAGAGGCCCTCTAGCTCGGACATTCCAGTAACAAGAACCTGTCTAGCACCCAGATCTGTGCTTCTAAATGCTATTTTCCAGTAAAAAGAACAAAGGGCTTTTTGAGAAATGATTAATTCCAGGGCCATAGTAGTAAACATGCAATAAGATCCTGAAAACTTGGTTTTGACAAGAAATAACAGAAAGCTCATGGAAATGTAGGATCAGGAACAAAGGACATAGGACTCATCTTGAAGATGTTCACCGTGGTTAATTCTGTGATGAGTTAGCAACAAAACAAAAGCTATAATGGACTATTACTCATATAATAAATATTCACTTGTCTCTATTCACATAAATAAAGAATTGAATGATTAAACCAGTGACAGTGAATTATTTAGAGCTTTCAGTGACAACAAGGAGCTCACTGTGTCACATGTGTCATACGTTCACCACCACCAATAAACAAATGGAGTGGAACAGACGTGTCTAAACACAATAGAATTATAATCAATAAATATAGGATCAGGAAACAGAAATACAACACCAAATAAATACTTTAGGAAAGAGTCACTAATAGGCACCAAAACATAGTAAACAAAAGTATGACAGAAAATAAAAATATTTATGTAGTTTCTGTGGTATGCTAGAAAATGGCCCCCTCAAAAGATAACACATTGTAATTCCTGGAGCTCACAGATGTTACCTTGTATGACAAAATCTTTGAGAATTTTGAGAGAGGAGACTATTCTGGATTGAGTGAGTGAGCCTAAAATGAAACCACAAGTTTTCTTATGAGAGGGGCAAAGGGACACTGTTGGCCACCTTAGTCACTTCTGGCATCACTGTGATGCAAAACCCAACACCCATAACTTGAAAGAGGAGAGGTTGACTTTGGCTCATGGTTTTAGATGGTTCCATTGCTGGTTAGCAGACTCAAACGCAGAAAAGGGAAGTGGAAGGGTCCAAGTAGAGGAAAGCTGCTGTCACCATGGTGACAGGAAGCAGAGAAAGAAGGGAAGAGCTGCACAGGAGTTGTCCCTTTTGTGGTCAATCCCCATAAAGACCCATCTTCATCCAGTCCCCACCTCCTTATGGCACAGGGAGCTATAAACTAAGTGGAGGGATCCACTGATGAGTCTGGCACCCTGTGGTCCAATTGCCTTCTAAATGCCCCACTTCTGAACACACAAGACTTTGGGAAGACATTTTTAAAAAATCTAAACCATAACAGTGGCAGTCAAAAGATCATACAAGAGCAGAAAGAGGGAAGCAGAACAACAGAGAGATATTCCCAACTGCCTTTGAAGGTAGAGAATGGCCAGCAGCCAAGGAATTGAAAGACTACAACTCGAGATGCCAAAACATGTGAACGATAGGGTTCCCTCTCTGAGCTTCAGCAGGGAGCACCCTACAGCTGACACCATGTCTCAGACCAGTGATAACTGATTCCAGGCCAGACTCCTGAGCTGTAGAACTACAAGAGCATGAAGTTTGGTGTTTTAAGCCACAAAGCTGTGATAACTGGTTAAAGCAGCTGTAGGAAACTCTAATACAGTCTCAACACATTTCCTTACAGCATACCACTTATTAATTAAAAAAACAAAAGCCAGCAACTCTACAGGAACTTGGACTCTGAAGGATATAATCCTATCCAAATCATCAAACTTAAAATCACTCAGATATAATGTTCTAGAACCACATATATTTTTTTGTTAGGGTACACAGAGAGGATACAAAAGTCACTTCTGAAACTTCTCATTAAAAAGGTAAAGCAGGAATGATGGTGCATGGTTGTCATTCCAGTATTCAGAAAAGCCAGTGGGGGAAGATTGCAAGTTTGAGCCCAGCATGGACAATTTGATGATTTCACAAGATCTTGTGTCAAAATAAAAAAAAAAAAAATTTAAAGGCTGGAGATGTAGCTCAGTGTGAAAGCGCTGGGTTTAATCTCCTATACCAAAACAAAAACAAAGAGAAAGAAATAATAACTTTGATCTAATAATGAGAGGTGAATTGGAGTAGATGAGAAAAATAGGACAATCAAATATGATCTGGAACCCTAGAATGAACTCTGGTCCAAAAGAAAGATATTCTTTGGTGTATTCATTTCTATTGCTTTATAACAATCATTCCAAGCATCAAGGCTTAATACAATACCCATTTATTATCTCAGAGTTCTAAAGTTCAGAAGTTCAGCATGGTATGACTGTATACTCAGAGCATTATAAGACTAAAATGGAATTGCTGGTTTCCTCTTGTTCTTTGCTAGAAGTTCTGGGAATTAAACCATTCCCAAACTCACCTGGATTGTTGGAAGCTTCATCCGCTTCCCTGTTGTGCTGAGGCCCCTGTTTACTTGCTGGGTACCAGAGGCCTCTTGAATCTCTGGTCCAGGAATGCACACTTCTTATATCTCAGATCTGCTTGTGCTTCAAAGCTGTGACCTAATGTCTTTCACCTTGAGACCCATATTTAAAGGACTGATTACACCAGGGCTTACCTAATTAAGGTCAACTGATATCAGATCTTAACCTTGTCTACAAAATCCCTCCATAGCAGTACTTAGATTAGTGTTATATTGTGTACCACAGGAGGGCGGATGGCTGTGTACATCAGGACCTGGAAATCCTGGAGATCGTCTTATAATTCTGCCTTTAAAAAGATGGGAAATGGGACAACATTTGAATAATATGTATAGATTAGTTAATAGTGTTATGTCAAAGTTAATTTTCTGGCTCATGTAGCTGTACCTTAGTTACATAAATGTTTATATTAGTAGAAACTGGAAGAATAGCATATGGGAAGCTTATGCACGATTTTTGATAATTATTGTATGTGTAGTTATTTAAAATAGAAAAGACAAAACAAGTCACGAGACTAGATCATACTCAAGAAAAGAATATATGCATATACTACAGAAGGAGGGAGGATGGTGATCATCTTTGGAAACTATCACAGGCGTGATGAGTAAATGAAAAATGGATCAGACCATTTCCACTCTCAAAAATCTTACAATGTGGTGGTCGAGAGAACATCTACTCAACAGATACTTAAGATGTGTCTCCTATAGAATAGATGGTATGATACCCACTGGAGATACAGGCTGCCTAAGATACCTATAAGGTACTCTGCCTGAATGAGAATCACTCAGTAATTATACCTTAACGTGTGACAACTGTTCTGATTAGGTTATATACCAGGGACTGAGACAGAAAAGAAAGTTCAGAGACTGCCTCTAATTGTGTAGTTCTGAAAATGTTTCATCCATGGATTAATAGACAAACATAAGGAGGTACTATCCTCTCCTCTCTGGCGCCAACACTTGGAAACTATTCTCAACAAATCTAAACCAAAATAACTTATCTACACAGCTCACTGCTCTATGTTCTTATTTGTGGGAGACTATTTCATGTTCAATTTGCTGATGGACAAGGCTTATGTGCATAGGTGTGTTCTGCTACTAACACAACTTTTTAATTCTTAGTGGAGTCATACGGATCATTTTAGACATCTCCATGCATCTTTTCTGTTGTCTAAGAATCTGAAATTTAACTGGAAGTGGGCGTCACTCCTCTTCCCACATTTGCAAGTATTTTAATAAGCTGTAATTTGTTTACACTGGATTCCTTCTCTCCACCAGTGTTAAGTCTCAACACTGAGCCATGCTTTCCTTCGTACACTCAGTTATGTCCCCCTCAGAAGTGAAATCCATGCACCTCAGGCTGTCTCACTGTTTTTTCAGCAGGGGTCTTTGGAAGAGTTGCTTCTGACCTACTTCCTCGGTGACATTATGACTCCATTTAACACTTTAAAAGAACCAAACACAAAAATCTACTGAGGCGAGGAGAATACTTGAAGTTCCTCTGTTACAGACACATATATTCTTAAGACTTTGAACAGATAAAAAGTTGACTATGCCCCTGAGAGAGCAGTCTGAAAAACTTTGCAGAGAGCGTTCTGCCCACAGTGTTTATTCACCTGATTATCTTGGGGTAATATTATTTCTAGAGAGTATTTGCAAAGTGGAGATGATTGATTAAGATCTTTCTTCCCCTGATATGCTTTGACTTTTCACTCTTTAAAGATCTCAGGAGCCCTAGGACTCATGGGTTTAAAGTCACAATCTGAAAGAACTCTGCAGGGCACTAACAGTGGAGGAAAACTATGCGCACTGAAAATGGTCAACGTGTATGTACCCGGATGGGCATAATTCCCTCTTGAGGCTCTCTAAGAGATCTTCATTACATGAGGTAATGCACACACTCACTTAGAATAGTGCACAACACATAAGAAAACAGAACTGGAACTGTGCACTACTGTAATTCCAGAATTTTAGGAGGCTGAGACAGGAAGATCACAAGTTCCAGTCTGGGCATATATATAGCTCAGTGTGAAGGTTCTGGATTCATTATATATATATAATTATCATCCTCAAATTTAGTATTAGTCCCACAGCTCGCAAGATGACCTGCCAGAATTGCTAAAATTTATCCACTATGGATTCCAAGAGGGAAAAATTATATAGTCTCATACATATAATAAAAGTTCTTACTTTACATGGCTGAATCTTGTAAATGCATTTCCATTTTCTGCAGGAATGTAAAGCTAAGAACCCTAATGACTGTCAGAGTTCTCTTCCACCTCTAGCAGAGCCTATTCTCAATCTGAGAGCTCTTTTTGCCCAGTTAATACACCTTCCCCCAGAAATGCACCCACACAGAGGCCCATCAAGGCACTCACTTCACCTTGTGTCACCTGTGGTGTATGAGGGTTATGAGGGTAGCTGCATAAAGCACTGAGATTTGATCACTATCAACTCCCCACAGTTTGTTGCAGTGTAGGTGCCCGCTGCAGCTGAGCAATCTTTAGCATCCAGGTCCTAGGCCTGCAGCCTTTTACTGTGGTTTTCCCAGACTCCAGAAAAATACAAAAGAACCCGATCAAATCACTGGTCTCAGAAGATGAGAAAGATATCCCAGAGCTAGAAGCCCAAGTGATTGGATATTTCCAGCTCTGCTGTGTTTGTAAAAAGGGGGTGATTCCATTTGCTGCTTACTCAGACTTTCTTACCACACAGTTGCACAAAGCAGGCCTAGAGGACACTCGGTACGTTTGCGGAGGTGGGCTTGTGGGCCGTAGCACTTCTGTGCCACTCTGTGTCCTACTAAGGCCAGTGAGAACATGAGAGGCACTAAGTCAGGAAATTCTATTCAGAGAAATGGTTCGCTTTGCCATTCCCAGGAAAAACAGTTCTTTACCATGGTCCCCCCAAAGGAAGCTACAGTTTTCCTGACCTCCACGGAAAAATACACAAAAATATCCATTAACCGTATATCTCAGTGCTTCTATCAAGAATAGCAAGGAAGTTCTTTGTAAAATAAAATAAAATTAAAAAAACAGAAATCTGAGACAGTCAAAGTGTGTGTCACTCACGTTGCCACATCACATACTGAGAGATTCTATGGAAATGCAAAGTTTTCTTTAGGGTTCACAAAGAGGTAACAAAGACGGAAATGAAGTTACTTTCCTGTGATCGTTTTACCTGAACATCTCTCCCTCTTTCCCCTCAACATCTCGGCTTCCGGTTTGGAGGGTGAATGTCTTGCTGCAGGTTGAGCCCTTGTGCGGAAGTTCTGGGTGAGAGGAAGGGGTGCGGGTGACAAGAGCAGGAGCAGGAAAACTGTGCCTCCAATCTATGTGCTCAGGAGCCAAAGAAACCAACAGGCTGCCATGTGGATTATTTGCAAAGGAAAGGAAAGAAGGGAGGGAAAGGGCAGGTCATCAAAGTGCTTTGCATGCTCTGAAAGAAGAAAGCAAAGAACATCAGGAGCGTCCTATCATCTAGTTTGACAGATGGCAGAACCCAGGTAGAGGAGAAGGTACCATCCTTTTGGAGATCATTTCCTTGGCAAAATGGCCAGAAATAAATGCTTCACCACTATCTGAATAAAAATTAAGCTTGCCTTTTTAAAGAAAAAGCAAGAATCCAAGTTCAAGGTCAATGCCATGTAAAAGCAGAAAGGTCCACCATCATGTCTCACTTGCCTCCGATGAAGTTTTCCCAGCAGGGCAGCCACACTGCAGCTATTTTGCTCCGAAGTGTATGGTTAGGACAGTCTAGACTGGGCTCCATATTCTAACATTTTACATTTTCTTTTTGGAACTGGGGACCTGTGACAGAAAGATAGGATGCTTGCGAGTTCTGCCACAGCCCTGCATGACATCTGACATGACATTCCCTCCTTTCGCTCCTTGACTTTCATGGGTGAAGGAGGGGCAGCTAGTTATTAAACAACTGCCACACCCAGAGATTAATTCAAGATTGCATGTGCAGATGAGGTCATGGTCTAGATTACTACTCGTTGTCTTCCAAATGACTGAGCAAGTCCTAGTTTTTGAAAGGGCACACACACAATAAGGATTCACCCTTGGGTGACATAGGCTTATACCTCTGTGTGTGGAGAGAGAAGAAGAAGCAAAAGATGGAAAGGAAAAGAGGGAAGAGGCGGAGGAGGGCAGGTAAAGTAGAAGAAGTAGGGAAAAGTTGATCACTACACAAAGAGAGGAAGGGGACAATGTTCAAAATATAGAAAGCAAAGAAAGGTAGGAAAGGAAGTAATCAGAAAAAGAGAAAGAAGCAAAAACAGAAGAGAAAGAAGGTACTGAAAGAAGGCAGCAGCTGATCACTTTGCTAAGTGAAACTTTCCCTGTCGGGTCCTTTTAAAAAAACCCTCATGGAGCTGGGGATATAGCACAAGGTCCTGAGTTTGATCCCCAGTACCGCCTAAAAGCAAAAACAAACAAAAAACCCTCAGATCTTCATGAATGGGAAAAAAAAAAGCAAAGCTATTTTTCAAGACAAATTGAGGGGAATGAAATCTGCTTTCATCTGGGAAGACTGTACTGATTTCTATAGGCTTATTGAATGGAATACTTAATGCTTAATTTTTTTTTGTTTAATTTTTTTGACCAACTTTGCATGCTTATATCTGATAATATGAACAGCTAATTTGAAGACTGCAATGTGCAATATAACAACCATTGTTGAATTCCTACCATCCTTGTTTAGTAAAATTCTGTCTCATTTCTAATTTTTTTACTATTTTTTAATTCTCTTGAAAAAAGAAATCTGCTTTCTGGGATGTGAGGGAGATACCTCCCCAGGCCTGCCCCTCCCCCCGGGCACCTCCACATCAGGCTGGGTTTCCCTGCCCCTGGCTCTCTGTAACCTACGGGGAGAATGTGCCAATGAGAATATGTGCCTCTTGATATGCTCCTTCCCTTTCCTGCTAATGTCTTTCTTTTGAGGCACTTTTCTCTTGCACTTGCATCCCTAGTGTGTGAACATATGTTCCAATGCAAAGAATTTGCATTCGTTTGTCTGCAGTATGGAGATTGATACAGGCAGACATATTTTGGAAGGGCTGTTGGGGGATACATGTGTATCCGAGTTGCTTACACTCCACTAATCCACGACATAAACCTGTCCTGCTTGCTGCCAACCTTGTTTAAACATTCAGGGCCATTTGTACTGGGGAGTCAGCATGGTATGCCGGCACTGAGAAACTATTTAAGCATCTTCCCAGGGTAAAGCATTGCTGGACTAGGTTTGTAAGAAGAAACACAATTGTTCCAATGCCTAAGAACTTTTAGACCACATTGCAAGAGTCTGTGATTTATTTCGCGTTTTCCTAACTGATGTTTTCGTGGAAGTATACGCCTTTTGTGCTCAGTCTGTTAATTTCCCTTATCAAATAGAGGTTGTGACAGTACTGGTGAAGTCAAGTTGAAGTGAGAATATCATCATCTTGGGATATAAGTTACCAAAAAAAAATAATAAACAACAGGCTACAGAAGGCAAGGGGCCGGGGATACAGCTCAGCAGCACAAGCGCCTGCCTGGCAAGTGCAAGGTCCTGAGTTCAATTCCCAATACCAAAAAAAAAAAAAAAAAAAAAAGGCTAAAGAGGACAAGCTTCTCTCCTTTGCCAGTGAGAACCAAGGTTGAGCATCTCTAAGAAGAGGCTGAGGATCCCGACAATCTGATCAGTCCTTTGTCTCATATTTATTCTCAGATACTTTAAGACAATTGGAGAATGAGCCCTATGGATAAGCCATGAAGAAGAGACTTACATCTATCACTATTTTGGGACTTGGACTCATCTCTATTATTTTTGTAGTACATATTTGTGATTATAAAGTTTTAAAAATATACAACACGCCAAAACCAAGACACAAAAGAGTCAGGCATGAAATACCAAATTCAACTGGGATAGGAATGGGTGCAATTTCCCTAGGAAGACTTCCAAGTGGAGGCTGTGAATTCTTTTATGAAGAAACCCCTTCCACAAAGCTACCCAGGCATAACAGCCTAATTTCTTAGAATGAAATATCCTATTTAAGATCTCCTTTGTCATCCTAACCTGGTAAATGGGTCAGTGACCAGATCGTACCAAGTCAGTGAGATACTCAAACACGGTTGATCAATGTTCGTTTCTCTTTTTCTCAGGAAACATTCAGCATATCAGACTGCTTGCTGGAAAATATTATACATGATTAACCAGAAAATCATGGCAGTAAAAAATTGAAGAAAAAAAAAGTCAAGGGAAAGAAGCCTATTTGCTTGTGGGCCCACCCCTAATTCCAAAATGATTAACCCACTAAGTTTCAAGGAATTTTCCAGGCCAACCTCAGACAGAAACCTGCCAGCAGTTAGGCCTTGACACAAACTGAACTTGAGCATATGGTATCTCAGGAGTGAGTTCAGTTTCAGGAATGTGTAAGATAATAGACCCTGATAATTAAAACAGCACATTTGTTTATAAGCAGAACTTGATCTAGGGTGTATTGCTAGACATCTTAGCAAGCACAATGCTTCTTACCGCACTAATTATCCATTTGAACTTGAAACATATTCTGAATTATTTCACTAATCACAGAGTACATGTTTTCTGTTGGGTAGTGACCTTTAGTGAAAAGCTCTGCTGGATCATTTTGAACTGTGTAGGTGGAAATTTGAAAACAAACAAACAGGCTATATACAGCAGTGTCTTTGTTTCAGTGGTGACTAAAATGTTTGAAGCTACAGTCTTCATTGGCTTGAAAGTTTTAGAAGCATCTTCTGGCCTCTATCCGGGAGCAGAGTCCTCCTACATATGGATATCTGCCTATGTCAAATGATTCCTCAGGAACTAATTTGTATTTTGAGATGTCTACCTGGGTCAGTAGGAGAAATGGTCGATCTGCCTTTTGGGATACTCAGTTTTGCCAATTCTCTGTATCCAATTAGCGTGTGGATTTCCACACTAATTGTATGAACACAAAACATTCTGTTTAAATGGAGCAACTGAAGTGAATGTCTTCAAACATGAATCTGTGAATTAGGTACTGGGGGGAAGGACAGGTGTGATGCAATTGTCACTAATGGAAGAAGAGTAGGAGTTCTTCAGGTAAAACGCCCACAAACAGCAAAGCAAAGGAGACAGTGCTTGCTTTGAAAAATTGTAAGCATTCTCCTAAAACATTTCTTGAGGTCTTGTCAGGAGACAAGCATTTTATTTGTTTGGAATCATTGATTCTAGAAACACATTGGTCTTTACAGCATGAATAAATGACTCAAAGCATACCAATTGAAAAGAGCAATATGAGCTCTAAATCACCGTGTGAAAGATGAACATCTGTAACTTAGCTTTCAGTTACCACTTGGTATGTAATGACATTGTTTTTAAAGTATGTGTGCCTAACAGCCATGTGCTGAGGTCACCTCAGGGTGTCGGTCATGGGGTGTCTGATTTTCTGGTCTGTACCTGGGCTTGGCAGTCTTCAGTGACAATTTATCCTAGAAGGTGTGTTCTGGTCACATCTTATCTTTTAGATAGAGGATGTTTGTGTACTTTGCATTTGCTGACAAAACACTAAGCATGATATAGTCTTCTACAGTGGGTGCTCAGATTATGAACAAATGTTTTCCTGTCAGCCTGTTTGTCAGTATGTATATATTTAATACCTGGAGAGTTATCTGACATTCACTTAAAAGCCCATTGTATTTGGATGTGCCTCAGAATAAGGTACCAAGTGAAATCACTCTGCACCCACTCATGCAGACAGATGCCTACACTCCAAGCGCATTGATGGAAATTGATTTTCTGCTACATATCATGAAATCGCGAGAGAAATACAACCTAAAGCAAATATTTACTCCACCAGAGGAGAGTGGGGCTCAGTTTTATAAGGGACACCAGCAAAGCCCGTGGTTTAAATTACAGACTAAAGGGTGCAAGGGCTCAAACTTAAGTTATTCTGTTTAAAATCAATCACCAGCACTGTCATTCTGCTTATTACTTTGACTTCCTAACAAAGATTTAAATGAGGACTTTATGTACAAGTAGAAAACATCAAGGGGTCTGCTCTTTTTCAGGCTTGTGTGGGCAGGACAGGCAAACATTTAGGCCATTAGCATAATTAGGATGAGGAGTGTATTTTTCCAGAAAAAAATTAAATCTGTTAAAAATTCTTTATTTTACATTTAATTAGCAAATAGGGATTCATATATTTATGGAATACAATGTACTGTTTCCATATGCCTATACATTATGAAAGGATCAAAACAAACTAATTTACATGTTTGTCACTTTAAGTAATTCTCTGGAATGAGAACACAGAATTAAATCTTTATTTTAAAAATATCCACAAATGCGTAATTAGACTATTATCTAAAAAATTCATGGAGAGTACAAAATGGGGTACATTTGAAGTGCAGTGGACTTATCCATTCTGGAGACCCCAGGTAGGAAGACTGGAGTTCCTCTAACTGCTTCGCAGTGGCATCAGATGTGGGGAGCAGGATCCAGATGGAGTACAGCCTTTGCCAGCAAAGTGCACTCTTTGAGACAGAGCCTTTTTCCTGTGTTAGTTGGCCTCATGCTGGGTCACCACACCAGCACTAAGCAGCTTCCCAGTGGTCCTATCATCATATCTGAGGACGTCCTTCAGGATGTGCGTTGTGTGCTGCCCGAGCAGGGGAGGTGGCCTGGCCTCTGACATCTTGAACTTGCTATATCTCACAGCTGGGCCTGTCCAAGGAGGGGAAAAACAGGAAGACTGTTAATGAATAAACCCTGGAAGTTCATTACCTAAGCAGCCTGCGGTGCTTCCAGTGAATGCCAAGAACAGCAGTGCCAGTCACACACACCCTTGCAGATGCACAGGACTTGGGAAAGAAATATATTTCCACGTGTGGCTTCCCTTGACTCAACTGCACAGTGGCCATCTGACCTGTCTATCACCATGCAGTGATCTATAGTACTGTGCCTGCCGTGTGCTAGACCTGTTCAGAAACTGTCCCTTCTATCACAAAAGCCCTCAGAGGTGGGACACCCAACTGAATGCACTCTCTGGGTCCAAAGAGCACAGACCCAAAGTGCCTTCCTGAAGCTAGAAATCGGGCCTCAGGTGAAGGCAACCCAAAAACACTATTCGCTGTCTACTGTATGTTTCTGAGACTTAGTTCCCTGGACTTCTGAGCAACTAAACGTGGTTCAAACCTTTTGGCAGAAGAGGTTACGTGCACAAGTTCAACGTCAAGGAGACTTAAGTTGTGACATCAGTTCTTATACTTTCTAGCAGATCCATCAATTTACACACAACTTACTTAACTTCTCTGAGTTTCATATTCCACAGATGGGTATAATAATGTTTGCCACACAGAAAGGAGGTAAGAAAGAATTTAACTGAGAAAATAGATGGAGAGCATCCCTAAATAAACATTCCCTAACCTGTAATAGGACAGAAAACTTGCTAATTCCTTGTGATTGTGAAAGTTGCCACATCTCTCTTAAAGCTTTCAATGTAAGTGGAAAAGGACATTGATTACCAAGAATTTGCAGAACGCTGACACTTTAGACAGAAAAGTTCAAGCAATATTTTCAACCACTGTTAGAAATGAAATCTATTATCTGCATTCTTCACATGAAAACACAGAAGCCCAAGAAAAGTAGTCCTCAAAGACCATGTGGCTGATCATAGTGTCAGGGTGAAAATCCATGTCCCTTGGATCTATCTCACGTTAAAAGACATGGTCTGTCCATAAAATCATTATCCTCTCATTTCTCTCTTCCACGGACAAGCTGGACACAGAGAGAAAACATGCTTCAACAAATTTTACTTTTGTTGCCTCATTCAGTAAGTGGTTTTTCTACTGGCTGTTTTTTGCCTCTTCTCTAATCAGACTTCAGGAGAACAGATTAGATAGATTCTGTTACAGCTTGTTCTTAGATTGCCCCCTACCCCCCAGCCAAAGCTTCACTGCAGCCACAGGTGAGGCTTTTTCAAAGGCGGCTGGATCTACAGTGTGTAATGCTGGGAATGATTTATGGTACAATGTTAGGCTCAAGGTAGGATTTAGGATGTGAGTGCTGCCTGCCCTAAGTAGTGTGTATAAGATAAAAGGGGCAGAAGGACACTGTTAAGATCCCTTGCTTACCTTGCTACCTGCTGGCTGCCATAAACTACCAAGCCACTCTGCAGCAGAGCCAGCCGACCGTGTACTGTAAGCTAAATTAACCTTCATCCCTTCTCTCTGGGTGTCAGGTATTTTGTCCTAGCAACAAGAAAAGTAACTAACACAGCATTCCAGCAAGACCTCACAAGACAGCATGTTTCTATCTATTACAGGTACTTTTCTCAGCCTACTGATGATTTGAGGATCTCACAAGAAGAAAAAGTAAAGGGAAAGCATCTGTAGGTAATAGAATACCAAATAGTAAAGTAGTAAATGTGTTTTAAGCTCTTTTAAGAACTCTACCAATAAAAAATATATAGATATACTCATTTTTTATGTTTTTATTGGTATATGCTTGTAATATATACTATGAAGTATGAGCAAAACTACAATGATTTAAATTAAAAGTAATTATTATAGTAAAAGATAAATTGTCATTAATGCCCCTACAAATGCTCCTTTTCACTGTGAGTGCGCTCATCCCATCATTCTTGCCACTTTCTGAAGCAGCTCTGCAAGTCTTCCTTCAGGAGTGTCTTTAGTTGCACTGTCATGTTGCCTCAATGTCCTAAATTGATTCAAAACATCTACCTTTCAAGGTAATTTTGACTTTGAGGAGGAGCTAACAGTTACACAGTGTCAGATGTGGTAAATAAAGTGGATGAAGATGCAGAATAATGTCTTTGCAAACCTGTCATTGTGGTGGATGGCACGTGGTTACAGAATTCATCTTGTATTTTATCACTCCTGGTAAAGTCACTCACAAAAGAAGACATTCAGAACTGTTTCAGAAAGTAGCAAAAATGACATAAGGAGTATATTCAAAGGGACAGGAGTATTTTAGGGAGATTAGTGACAATGTGTCTTTTACTGTAATAATTTTTTTATTCAAACACACTTTATATTTTGGTCATTCCCTGTATTTATATTTATTCTGGGGAATTGGTACATGTGCATATCATATCTTTATAATTTTTGATTTTCTTTCCCTTCTTGCTACCCTCTCCCTTCCCCTCTTCCCCTGATCCCCTGCTCCATCTCCAAAATGTCCACCTCCCTATTTCCTACCAGCTCTTCTTTATTTAACATTTTAATATTTACATTTTGGGTTTCTCATAGAAGAGAAACCAGGTAATATTAAACTCCTGTGCCTTATTTCACTTAGCTTTATGGACTTGGCATTCATTTTCTTATAAATGGCCTGAACTCGTTCCTCTTTTAGGTCTAAATAAAAATCCCCTGCATATATATGTTACAGTTTAGATCTAGAAAGTCCCTCCAAATCCCACATATATTCAGAGGTGGAGCATTTGGAAGGTGATTACAGGGCTTTTAGCTGATGTGCTGTTAGGCAGTGGGTTCTGAACTGAAGAGGTGCATCACCTGGGGCAGGGCCTGGAAGGGTGCGCACCATCTCCCTTCCCAGCCTCCCTGTTTTTTAAATTGCTGGTGTTAGAGTTTGTGTTCTGGAGATGAGGAAGTGACTGAGCCAATATATACCACATTTTCTTTAACATGGGCATCTAGGCTGTTTTCAGAGCTTAGCTAACGTGAATTGCACTGCTATAACTCTAGGTATGCATGTACTAGTATGATACGATTAACTCTTTGGCAAAGACACTCAGAAGCAGTATATCTGGGTCAAGTAAAATTTCTAGTTTTAATTTTTGATGAATCCCCATATTAATTTCCATAATGGTTGTACTAGTTTGTATTGCTGCCATCACAGTAAGAGGTTTTCTTTTTTCTGTTTTTTATTACTATTTGTTCTTTTTTGTGCATAGCATTTGTTCTTTTAAGGATAACCATTCAGACTGGAGTTAAGAAAATCTTTGAGTTATTTTGCTTTGCACTTCCCTAATGGCAAATGCTGCTGAGTGCCTTTCTTCTTGTACTTATTGGGTATATAGCACTTTTGAAAAAGAGCGAGTTCACAGATCTCCTAACACTGTCAAGCTGTACCTTTACGTAACATGTTCTCTGCAGACCAATGACAACCTCCAATTGATGCCTAAAGTCAGTCCTCTGAACTTTGTGAAATTCACTAGTTTTTACACTTTCCTATAATTGCACCAGTGTATAATGGTTTTTTAAAGGATTGATTTCTATTTGTAAAATGTATACAAGAACAACACACAACTTGAGACAAGGTCCACTACTCTCCAGGTTTCTGATAATCTAATGTTTTAGGTATCTCATTCTTATTCAACGTTCCCTCAGACACTCTTTCATTTTGATATGAATTTAAAGTGAGTTTAATCCAAAACTTGTCATTCAAAAGAAAGACTCCAATGAGGTAATTCAACCTCCAGAAGTCAACGTCATGTAGCTTGACCCTAACTGAAGTCCTTGAAGCAAGACTAAGGAATGGAAAATAGTATTTGGATGACACCAAGAATCTGGATGGATTGGAACACAGCTATTACTGCTCCTGCTGGTGGTTGTAGCCCTTGTAGTGATAATTAGTAGCAGTCACAGCTGTAGCAGTAACAACTACTTCCTGAGAACAGGATGTGCCAAGCAGGCACCAAAGGCTTCTGTACCTAATCTCACTTCACCCTCACAACAATTCTGTGTAGTAGGTTATTAGTAGTCATTGCTTCCCAATCAGAAGATTGAAAGGAGTGGAAAGTTAATGCAAAAGTGTTTAAAATTATTGTTAAAATAACTGGACCAAAGCTAGAAAGCTAGAAAATGACAGAGTCAAGATCCAGTCTCAGGTCTACTGGTTCCAGAACTTGGATCTTTATTTTATTTATTTATTTATTTTTTTGCGGTACTGGGGATCGAACTCAGGACCCTGCATTTGCTAGGCAAGCGCTTATTCCACTGAGCTATATCCCCAGCCCAGAACTTGGATCTTTAAAGGGTTTATTGAAATAAATTTTACATGGCATAAAATTCATCAATTCGAAGTGAACTATTCAGAGATATTAAATACTTTCACAATGTTGTGCAACCATCACCTCTATCTAGTTCCAAAATGTTCCTAACACAGTACAATAAAGCCTATACCATTAAGTATTTTTGTTTTGTTTTCCTTTTTTGTACCAATAATTGAAGTCAGGACCTCGAGCTTGCTAGACAGGCGCTGTACCACTGAGCTGTTTCCCCGGCCCAGTAATTTTTTTTCTTATTTCTCTCTCCTAACAAACTCAGGAACAGATTTATTGATTCTGGACATCCCTTATAAATGGAAGCATATATTCCCTTGGGGTCTGGTGTATTTCAGTGGGGAGACTGTGCTTACGATTCACTTACATTGTATGCATGAAGACTAAAAATTTGGACTTTTAGCCTCTATGTAGTGATCCTGTCAATCCAGAGTAGGGTGCAATGAATTCATATCTCTCCACTGAGCACCATTCTGTCATGGTGGTTTTCTGATCTATACTGAAAACCATGCTACCAGTTTAGGAAAACAGATATTTAACCATTTGCATAAACTTTTAGTTTAGAAGAAAGGTATTAATTACTTGGTTGTTTTTAGACAGTGGGGTAAAGGCATACACATGATAATGAGACAAGCAGAGTGATGTCAAGATCAAATAAAGCTATGTTCCTTTGAGCCACTTGAAATCTGTTCTTGCAACACTGTTCAGTAATGTGCAGGAACATCTTTCCAAGTATAGCCTTTGCACAAAGGTAAGAAAGAGTTCATAAAATACCTTTGTTTTAAGAAGTACTATAAAATAATTGACACAACTATTTATATTTAAGGCCCATAACTAACAATCTGATCTTCCACTTAAAAAAGATAGACAAAATAAGTCACATGTTCTTGAATTTCTTGGCAAAGTAAAATCCATGATCTCATATGATTTCAAATAGGCAAAAGAGCTTTAAACTTGACAATTCTTAAGTCCACATAGACTCGGTCTACATATTCTATAATAACTTCCTAAAAACTTGGTAAAATTGTATTAACTTCTTGACACTGAGACACAATACCTGATACAACCTGAAGAAGAGAGGTTCAATTTGATTCAGTTTTGGAGAATTTCACCCATGGTGAGTTGGCTCCAGGACAGAAATATCACAGCAGAAGGGTGTTTGCTTCATGGACTCCAGGAATCAGAGCACAGGAAAAGGGCTTGACAGAAGGGGACCAGGTACCATATGCGCTACCCAAGGTCACACCTCAGTGACCCACCAACACACATCCAGCCATGTGCTCCACCATTCACCTGGGCAGATAATCAAGCTGACGATCAAGGCTAGTCAAGCTGATATTCTCCCCTGTTACAGATACTGAGGGTTGGTGTGAGTATTCGATATTATAAAAGATAAGATCAGCAATAATTAAAGAAATTGTATATGACAATGGCAAAATGAAATTTATTTATAAAATTAGCCAACCTTGGGGAACTTCTTAAAAAGGAGGTAAAATCTTTTTATAAAAAATGGTGCTAGGGACTAAGCCTAAGACTAGCTGATCATTGCTGAACTTCATTCTGGTTAATACTTCTTGAAGGAAATCTTAGCAACTGAATATAAAACTTTTTAAAATGTTCACACACTTGGATGGAAAAAAATCTCACTTTAAATTTTTTTCCTATGAACGTAGTGTGGAATGTTGAGCAATTTTATAGGCAAGGATCTATGCAGATTTCTAAACCTGCTCAATGCTTTTAAACACTCTTGACCTGCTCTGCTGTTTTCTAACCTACAGCCTAGTAGAGTTCCTTGGTGGAATTCTGGACCCTTTTTCTTTTTTTCATTTGGTCTTTGCTTCCAAAGGTTATGTTTGTTAAAAGCTCTTCATTGTCTCATGCATTGTCCCCATAGGCATATTTCCAATATTTCTCTTCTAGATAAAGAAGTCAAATAGTTATGATATTGAAAAGATTAGGAAAATATTCCCAAAACTTAGGAACTGGTTAAATAAATAACAGTGTATCCAAATGATAACAAACTGCATAGTAATTTCAAGTTGTACTTTTTGGCTTTGAAGAGAAAGAGAAAAAGAGAGAGAAGAGAGTGTTTTCTCACTTTCCTAATAGCCCACTGAAATAAAAGTAGAGAAATTCAACAATGAAATAAAAAACTTGATTCAAATTAAAGAACAGGAGAGAGCATCATTAGTGAATAAAATATTTCCAATAAAGAAATACAAGGATGAGATTATGTTGGTGGGTAAAAGATGTAGAGAAAACAGAAGCCTAGCATATTTCATAGAGACAGAGAAAAGGTAAATAATGATTGGTCTATTCCAATCTTAAAGAGAATCTGATATTAAATCCTTGGCTATGCATCAAAATTAATGCTAGAAATAGGACTAGAAGCAGAAGGATTGAGCATCTCCATATAAAATAACTCATCCAGTGAGGATCTACCAAGTCTTTAAACCTTGAAGTCCTATAAAAAGGAGCAGAGACAGCCATACATAACAGCAAACAAAATATCAACAAGTTCCTCTTAGAAGCAGTTCAAAAAACTATAAAGGCTGAGTTAGAACTTATAATATGGCTTTAACTGTCCTGGTCACTAAAATCATTCTCTTTCTTGCAACTGAAGTGCCCCATAACCAGTCTTTGACTACTTGTTCTTGTTTGAACCATTCCTAGAGTAAAGCTCAGTACTTAAACTACCTTGACTTTATCAAGAATTTTCATATATGGCATATCTAATTAGAGTGGAAAACATCCTCAACAACAGAGAAAATTGGTGTTGGACATCCAGATCATTTTTCTATGTAAGATGTTCAACAAAAGATCACCAGGAAAATGAGGATCATGAGAAAAAATGAAAAAGGTAAAAGCAGTTCATAACCGAACAAGAACAGAATGCTATGTAAAAGGCACAGTTAAAAGTAGAGTAAGCACTTACATGTTTTCAATAATATTTTCATAATTAGGACTTTAGAAAATAAAGTAGAAAATATCCTCAGGTGTTTAAATATAAAAATACAAATTGGGTAGAAAATGTGAGAGAGAAGACAAGATTTCTCAGACTAGGATTCCAGAAGGAAGAAATTAAAAAATTGGAGAAGGGGAAAGTTTAACAGCAAATATAAGGAACAAGGAAAAAAGTATGCTTTCAGACTGTAGGAGTCAACTGAGAATCTGACAAAATGAAGGAAGAAAAGACCTAAATCTTCAAATATTATAATATCAAATAAGCAATTTTAGAATATCAGCACTATGATGGACTAAGGACTATAGGAAGTACACACAAATCTGTGACTAATAATAGGTGAGAAAGGTGGAAATGAGTTGTCTATGAAAGAAGAAAATCAGGTTACACCAAACTTTTCACTAGTTTCTACAGAATTAGAAGCTAAAGCTTGCTTTCAACTTTCTAAACAGAAATTATGTTAAATCTAGAATTATATATCCAGTCAAATGAAGATATATGCACACATCAAAGACGAAGTCTACTAAGTTTCATGAAGATAACTCCAATAAAGTGTAAGACAGGAGATGAAGAGAAGGAAGAGGAGGCAGGGATGGAGAGAAGGTGGTGGTGAACAGGAAGGAGTCAGAGGAGTCCAAGAAAGGGGAGGCAAGAGGAAAGGGAGGAAGAAAAAGAAAATGCTAGAATAAGCAGGAAGAACCTACCAAGGATGCAAGGAAGGAAAGTCCTAGAGTAACAACTTGGACATGGACAGCCACAGAGGCAGAGATGGAGAACAACCTTTAAAAGGAAAATCTAAGAAGATAAAAAGAGCTTCAATTTTATAAATAGTACAGCTGAATGTTGTAAGAACATAATGAAAAGTTACTTTGTGCAAGAAAAAAAAGCATAATTAGAAACTCTAGAGAAAAACTGCATAAGAAAAATGAAGGTTAAAATATGAAGCAAACCCACAAGTATAGCAAGATCTTAAGTAACTGATGAACTGTGAGCAAAGAAAATCTATTTGATTTTGACACAAAGAACATCCAAGAAGCACATATTACCTTTTGCGTACTACTGCATAATACATAGCATAATACTTTTAAGTGTCTGTTTAGCTGCCCATATCCCCAGCAGATGTAGAAACACTCTCAATTGCCTTTGCTAGTGGAACTTCAAGGCCCTCCACGACCCCTACAGAATGAAACTGTGGTAACCACCCTTCTTCAGATACTGGTGATGATTATGGGCTGTGCTTTTTATTTCATTATTTCATTGAAATTCTCAATAAAGTAGAGACTGTTATAGCTACCATATTAAAGACCAGAAAACTGAGGCTTATTTAAGGAGTAATTAATTTGCCTAAAGTTATCTTGATAATAAATGATAGAATCAAGACCAAAACTCCTAACCCTTAGACTCCATGGCCTGTAGTCTGTCATTCAACACCAATTTGTTGAAATAATGATTGCCAGAAAGCAAATATATTGGAATAGATATTACTTGCATTACTTCTATAAATTTATTTACCTAATAATTTATTCTATACATAATTTTTAGTATACCTGTGTCAAGATTCTGTCTATATGATCTCTCTCTCTCTCTCTCTCTCTCTATATATATATATATATATTAGCAAAGAAAACATACCTGGATACTATTTATATGCAATGTACTTTCTGAGCTTGTAAAGTGACAAACTGAAAAGAACAAATGAACAAAGAGAAAACAAAAAAAAATGACAAAATTTGATAAAAACATTATAAAAAATCAAAGTGGATAATGGTACCATCCCCATGGATAAGGGTAGCAATAGTAAAATGAAGGGCTGGTCACATGGGATGTTTGGAGGAGACCAAAGTCATTACACTGTCCTGAAGCAGTCTGAAGTTGAGCCATCAATGCCAACAGTGGAAGAAAGAAGATTCTAGGCAGCAGGACAGATGTTCAGGCTTAACGTTCAAGGAACTGAAGAACAAAGAAAGACCCAATCTGGTAGAACATAATTTGCCAAGACACACGTTCTAGATTAACTGGAGGGAGGGGCAGTGGAGAGAGTACATGGGGATTTTAGGCCAAGGTAGTGCAGGTGGGTCTTATTGTGGGTTTAATGGGACTATTTTGTGAAGCAGTGAAAGAGTTATGGCAGACAGACATGTTGCTAGGCAGGGAAGTCAATGAGATTGGAGGCTATAGTGAGAAGACCAAAAGAGAGGAGGGAAGCCTGGACTGGGATGATACCTATATAGTTTGAGAGAAGGAGAGGAATCACTTCTAGGCCTTCTGGCTAAGATCAAATGGAGAGAAGTGGGTATTGCTGAGGAATACCCAGGCTAAGATAATTGGAGAAAGAAAAATCTCAAAGGACAACCCTGTGTTTCTATGCTAAAAGCTGAAAGGCTGCTTGCCAGATGCAGACGACTGAACATATCATATGGACAACTTTGGGCAGAAGCTGAAATCAAAGATATACCTTTGGACATGCTAAGTTTGAGATGCCCATGAAACATCCAAGGAGAGAGATGAGTGGACATTTAGCTGTGCAGGTTTCAAATACAGAGAAGAGTTTTGGCCAGTATATATGAAGTTAGACATTATTTATCATTAAAATGTCCTCATTGCAAAACAATATATTTCCAAGACAATTATTTATTCTGATTTCTTTGATGCTGAGGTTTTTTAAATTAATTGTTTTCATAGCCCTTTTCCCTATTATATAAGTGCTCAACCTCTATCTATTGCATCAAAAATATTTTGTGTCAGCAGGAGGCAAATTAATTAAATAAACATAAACCTCTGAAGCTCATAATGTTAGAGATAAGTGCATTTCTTTCAAAGAAAACCTCTATTCTTGGCATTCAATAGATAAGTCTCCATGGACTTGAGGGTAGAAATTAGGGCAGTTTTCGTTTTGAAAGAATTTTGGACTTTGTTCCTCACAGAAAGGGGCACAGAAAGCAACTTAGAACTCTTTTTTACTCGGTCATGGATATTTAGGGATAAAAAGGCAATCAAACTGAAAATCACTGAAATGAATGTTCACCCCAGCAATATCCCACACATCACCTCATACCAAAACTGAACACCCAAGTGCTGTTCCTATGAGGTAACTACCTAGTCTGCTGTCTCGTGGGTAAATCCCTGCATCTTCTTACATTCCCATAAGGAAAACAGTGGGGTGGCCTGGCTTGTAGGCCATACCCACCTCCCAGGGAGGACTCTGTGTGACCTGCCTGTAAACCTGCAGGGGATGGTTCCATCTGATTCTAGGAAAATGATCATTTGTTTTCTGCTTCAACTTTGGCATATGCTCATATGTTGGAGGCTGAATAGATAAATTCCATAGAATGGAGAATCAAGAGCACTGGTAATTGGCACAATCCTGAAGGTCAAGGTTATTTAAAGTGAAGAAAAAAGGGAGAGGGAATCAACCATTTCTTAACCATTATAACATAACAAGAGCTTCTATGAAACTACTAGTGAGTGGTCACTGTACACTAGATAGAAGGCCAGGTGATTTATATTTATTATCTAATGTGGTTTTCACAATACCTTAGACTCTTCATATTTCCTAATTCACTTTATCCTTATATCATGCAAGAGGAACGTGAGGCTCAGAGAAGTTATGAAATGTGCACAAAAGCACACAGCAGGAGCAAATATAGCTCTGTTAACTTCATAATAATTTTTTTCTGAAAAGTGATATGGTAAAGAGGTTAAGGCTATAGGTTCCAGATGGTTCATAATCTGGCTATGAAATTAATAGATTGTATCTCCTTGGGTGACTCAGCTAATGCACTGTGCCTCAGGGTTCTATCGTGGAAAATGGGTATGATGAGGGCATCTACATTTCAGAGTTGTGGTGGTGAATAGCTGCTTCCTACAAATCCCCTGGAACACCCATGCATACAGTAAGCACTCAATACCTGCTGTCCTTCCTTCTGGGCTTACATTAGCGACCCAGGTGCCTCTAGTAAAGCCCTTGTCACTTAGTAATTTCAGAGCTAGACTTCCCGGCAATTTGGTAATATTACTAATTTCACACTTGTGAAAGCAAGCTGTGGATAAAAACATTAACAATCTCTAACAGTCAAGGTCAAGGTTACTCAAAGTGAAAGAGAAAAGAGAAAGGAATACCCATTTCTTAAGCATTATTATGTAACAATAATATTGATTGTGGTTATTCCTCCTCAAAACACCCTCTCCCCTTCTCACTTCCAGAGGCTCAAGGATGTTAAATGACTACCCTTGTCACACTTCCTACCAGCACATCAATTAGCAGGTGATCAACTGGTGCTGCCAGTTACCAGAAATTAATCTCATATTCCCTTGACTTTAGTTATAGTAGAAGGAACTCTGGAAACGTGGGACTTCTTTTACTTCTTCAGCAAACATTAACTACATGCCAGACGCTATTATATGAGCTTTGTGCATTTGCCTTCCTCAGGTTTTAGAATAACACAAAAAATACTTATCATCAGTGGCCATTTAACAATGGTGGGGGAGACAGAGGGCAGCGGGAAGTCACTGCTCAGGGCTACAGAGATGGTAAGGAGCAAAGCTATAATTTTCACCCAGATAGTCTTGCTCCAGAATCCAGGTTCATTGCTATGCTGCTTCTGGATGAGCAAGCTGTTTCCGCTGGACACTACCAGGGGTCCTACGGTAGAAAGTCCCAAGGACAGCGTCAGGCTTCATCTTCTGACCAGTCTGTCTTCTCTGTCTTTCCAGATCAAAGTTACGGAGATTCCACAAGCCATACGTATTCATCACAAACTCATCTTTTCAAACTCATCTGTCCTGTGCCACCCATCCCAGTGGGGACGCCCTGGAATTATGGCTCCTCTGTTACACCATGATTTCTCCTGTTTCTGAGTTATGGAGTGCTCTCTGGTGCTCCTCCCCAAAAGAATACAGTTTTCATTCAATTGTCTGTATAGGACTGTTTCATGGCACAAGGAAAGCCAGTGCCCCGCAAACCAGAGATCTGAGATGCCTGCAGTGTTTCCCAGCTGTGGTGTTAGGCTTGTCTATAACAAGACCCTGGGTGTTTCACCTCACCTCTGTTTAGAAGCCTTCCATGATTCTCAGGCTAAAAAAGAAATCTACCCAACCTACGTGGACATGCCAGGTTACTCTAGATACAGACCCCAAGCAACATATCCATAAGGCAGATGTACTTAATAATGTAAACAGTTGCGGAAGTAAAAGTAGCCAAAAACCTGTGGGAAACCATAACGAATATCAGGTAATGGGAATGTGATGTCACTTCATCATGAAAGAAAGGACCTAAACAGAGTCCTTCCCTAGGATTCCTCACACCTCCTGCGTTATGGTATGGTCCCAAAGCAGTGAACTAAAACAACCTCTTACTCAACCCCAAAACTAACTGGCAATGGATCAACACTAAGGGTTAACTTAATTACCATACCTGGCCAATGGACTTACCAGGGAGCAAGATGACTAGAATTAAAACCAAACAGGTTTAAGGGATTTTTAATATTTTTTTCTCTTAAACTTATGGTATTGTTTTTAAATATCAAGGATACATAAAAGAAAATATCTGTTTTATGACATAGAAAGTGTTATATCCAATATTTTTATTTTGACTTCTTTGGGCCATTGCTAAGACATGTGCTATAGATACCGTTTAATATTCAGGGGTTACTAGCATAGTAACAAAGCTAAATTTCACTTTGCTAAAAATAAAAAAATAGATAGCTCTAATATCAGATTGCTTCAAGATTTCCCCTCCAGTGTTTAAACTTATGACAATAATGTATTTTTAACATGGTGCCTCTCAATCATAACATTTAACACATCATATGGAACCATAGAGGTATAACACATAAAACCCATTAGATGTGAGATAAAAGCAGATAATCCATTTAAACTAGCCTGAAATAGTTCAAAAAGCCATAGAGGATAAATACAGTTTTGGACTTTAACAAAACTCAGTCTAGGGCACTCCTTATGGGGGCAGGCATCCTGGAAACTCTAGGCCACATGTGGTATGTACTACCCAATTGGCTGGGTCATTGCCACACCACTCAGCATTTGGAAGCACCCTATGTCACTTCCATTCCAGTGAATACTAAATCATTGTCTTTTAAGTCAATGACAAATGCCTTAAATGCTGCTCTCCATCATTATAGTCTATTTTCAACTGCATCTATTGCACTGTGAGAGTCGGCAGTGTTGCCCAATATGTTTTCAGTTTCTTCCTTCCAAGAACACAGTAGTATTGCATGTCTTGGCCCTGTGTGCTTGGTTGGGTGAGGCCACGTGAGCCCGATGAATAGTAAATGTAAGGGATGTGTGTGTCACTCCCAAGGCAAAACACTCAATTGCTGACTTAGGGTCTACCAGATTGCTCTTTCCCTCTTGTGTGACAATGCCAGTATGTGAAATAGTGACTACTCTTTCAACTGGGACTCTGTGCACCTAGAATGGACATGTAGTATGAGCAACAAATACATTGTTCTGATAACACAGGTATTTGGGGATTGTCTGTTACTGCACTGTAACCTAGACCATGGAAACTGTCCCTATAGTTTGGTGTTCATAAAGAGATCTATTTGCCTGGAGCCAAGGAGGAACTCACTAACCCATTTCCTGAGCAATCCACTGAAAAGTATTCAGGCTAGACATTCCAAATACTTGGAAATTGCTCATTTTGTGTATAGCCAATTTCAACCCTGGAATAATGAAAATAGATATTATTTATTGAATAGTTACATGTGCTAGGTACTTGGCAGAGTGCCTCCCATATATTACTGTATTTGATGGACTAAATGCCTTTACAAGGTAGGATTATTATGCTACTACTTCATCAGTGAAGGAAGGAATGTTAAGCAACCTTATCAAAATTACACAGCTTGTCAATTAAAGAAATTTCATTAGAACTTAGGCTGGTTAAATACAAAGTGCATGCTCGTTAACACTAGGATGTACTTCCTCCCTGCATAATGTGGAAGAAAATCTGTTCTCATATCAGTGGCTGAATAAATAACATTCTTTGGCAGATGGTGTTACAAAGCAGTGCTGTATTATAAATACTTATATATTTCATGATTGCTAATCCATTAAGGCATTAATCTTTCATATGTGAAAGAAACAGGGCAACTTGTATTTGATTTATCTGTCTTATTCCAACCCACTGAAATGTCATAGTAGATTATCCATTTCCTACTGGAAAAATATATGACCCATAAGGAAACGCTATTCATATTCATTAGTAAACATGCTGTCTCCCCTCAAAGCATGCTACACAAACCATCCCCTGAGTTCGCTGACATATGTCCAGCTAGAAGAAGCTCTCTCAAATGTTTCTTTCCAACATTTGTGATGGCTTCTCATTATTTTTCACACTTCTAAACACTCTAGGCAGGGTGAAGAAACACCTTGCTGACAATGTGCTCTTTGCCAAAATAATCCATTCTTTTGCTTCTTTGCCTCCTAAAATTCAAATATTCCATACAAGCTCTTTGGGCACGTTCCCAAGATTTCCTTCGGTTAGACTTCTCCATGGAAAACAAAATTGGTTCAGCTAAAGTCTGTAGCCAGAACATTTTAAGCTTCACAGACCTTCAAAGTAGTGACCTTCTCCTCACCTCCTCTGCCTCTGTGCTCCATTAAGGAAAATACCGGAAGAAGTTTCCAGTCAGAGGAGCCAGATTGCATACCGACTCAATTTTGAGAGGAAGAACTGAGTGAAGCACTAGAGCAGGTACTTATGCATTGCTCTTACCTCAGATAAGCTTTGAAAAGTTCTGTAAATCTTTGAATGTCTTTTGTAAGGTAATAAAACTTCTGGGGACTTCATAGTCATGAAAAGAATCAGAAGCCTTCCATCTACCATCTTTCCTTCCCAAGGTTCTCTAAAATCTCACAAATCACAGCCATATTCCAAGAAAAAAGATCAAGAAAGTTAAGCCCCTGTCCTACTGCTGAGAAGATGGGGATGGGCCAATTATTTGCCAAAAGAATTCATCATAACATTCCCCTCCCTATTTGCCTACACAGCCCAGATGCAAAGGTTTTAAGAGAAGCTCCTTGTTGCCTGTTCCTCTGTCTCAGTTTTGGCACCATGATCCTCATAGGACCAAGATTGTCTTACCTTTGACACTTCCCTAGTTCCAGTAGTCCTTTGTCTCTCCCACATATCTGCACTTACCTTTTCTTCTGCCTCTTTGATCCAAAGCACACTACAACAGAAGGATAACTTATTCCCTCTTTCCTCCAAGCCACTTTCTCCCCTGAGCAACACTGGCTCTGCCCTGGCCCCAGTGCTGTGTGGGTCAGTGTGCAACTCTGGACTGCAGTTCAGTTGCATCCTCTAGTCCATATTATTTCCAGAGATTTCTTCAGATTAACCTGATGTCAAAAGTTCCTTTGCCCCACAGTGCAACAGAATATCTCTCTTCTTTGAGTCCTCATAATCTCTAATGTTTTCCTCCTCCATGGTGCTTCTGACCTTTTAATTATATTATTTCTGAGTTTCTTAACTAAGACTAAAATTAATATTTTTCTCATTTTGTATTCCCATTGTATTGCATGTTCAAAAGTGGCTGAAAGGATGAGAGCCCAACAAAACAAAAATCCAAAAAAATTCCTGGATTAGGAAACAAGGACACTAAAAATATTTGAAATGTATACTACTGGGAAGTCAGAGCTTGCAAACTGGTGTATTTTTCACTGGTTTCTAAAGGGAGTCATCTTGACTCTTCTCTTTCTCTTATGTGACAAATTCAACCCATCACTATATTCTATTGAATCTACCTTCAAGATACATATGAAATCCAACTATCTTTTGCAACCAATCCAGTTGTAGCCACCATCATCTCTTGTTTGGATATCTTGAGAACTTCCTAGCAGGTCTCCCTGCCCGATGCTTGCCTAAAGCATCTTCTCAATCAAGCAGCAGGTATCATCCGATGAAAGCATTGATGAGATAAAGTCATTTCTAAAAGGTGCCCACAACCCTGTGAAGCTTCCTGTTTCCATTTTTATAACCAACTGTGGGGTTCTGCATGTCCACTCCCTTCGTAACTAAGCCATCCCTGTGATCTCCCTCTTCCTCACTTCCCCAGCCACCCTGAGCTCACTGCTATTCACAGGCATGCCTCTCGGTAGTATTTCTTCTCCAGCTGTTCCTATGCTTGGAACATTCTTCCTTAAGAAGTACACTTAGATCATCCCTCGGATCCTTCAAGTCTTTGCTCAGGCAGGCCTACCTGACCACCATGTTTAACATTTCAATCCACCACCCCAGCCCATGTTCTAATGCTCTTGGGTTCTCTGCTCTCTCTTTCTTCTTAGTCCTTTTGACATATGTCTACTATTCTTTACCTGCTTCCTTCAGCCAGAATGTGCACTTTATAATGCACAGGGATCATTGCTTATTTTTCTCTACAAATATGTGCTCAAAGACAAAGAATGAATAATCAATGTAGTAGTTCACTAAGTTCTGAGTTCTCTAAAATGATGAAACTCAATATGTTGACAAACACAGACCTCAAAATAAATTCCATCAAACAGACTCAAAGGCAAGAAGAGGCACTTTTAAGGACTACGAACCGAAATAGTTATCTGTAAACAGAAGTGTTAAGTACAATGTGTTTGGTCTCATTGTACCTTACTTATCCAATGGTGGAACTTATATGTATGCTACCCACAAAGGGAGATGTCTTGAAATGCTCCAAGGGTCAAACATTCTAACAGTTGTCTGGAATTTCTGAGTATGATGTTCACTTGCTAGACTGGATAAAAGCAGGTGGACAGAAGAATTTATAAGTTTCATAAAAGCAGGAATTTTACCTATTTTCTTTGCATTATGTACCAAAAAGTGAGAAAATTAGGATGTTCAATACATATCCATTAAATGAATGAATTAAAGAAATGGAACCCTATATTTTCAGAAATAAGTAAAGCAGTAACAAATGATTTTATTGTTCACACAAAGAAAGTCTTATTATCTGGATGTTAGGATGATGCTGAATTTTAAATAATTTAATTTTAGAGACTAAGTTTTATTATAAAAATAATGTGTAAGAGTCTGTGAACAGAGTAAAATAGTCCAGGAAAACATCAGATCTTTCTAAAATAATGTCATTTTTTTTTCTTGGAGGGACATAAATTTTTCTACATCTTTAATGACTTGTTTTTCTATTTGGAAAATGTAACTGTCAGTTTTTATTTGCCTGAGCCTCTAATTTTTAAAATTACACATTAATTGTATCTTGTTTCCCTTGCTTCTATTTTCTTGTTGCTGCTATGAATATCAAATAATACCAATAATTGTATATATGTCTTCTGTGGCATACAAACATTTTCCCACTTATTGCTTCCTCCATAGGCTCCTTTTTAGCTATTTAGATTGAGGCTTTCAAAATGCACTTCCAATTCGCTTGCACATTAGTTTTGTGGTTAATTTTTCCTAGTATCTTTTCAACTATTTAAAAGCATTTAATGCACAAGGTGAAAAGAACTCATTACTACTGAAATCAGAAATGGTTTTATCTTTAAAGTTTCACTGTAAGTTTGAATATGGCCATTCTATATGTACTAATTAAATGAATAATATTCTCTCTCCCCCCATGGAGTTCTCTATGTGATGGCGAAGAAGGCAAATTCAGTTCTCCTTTCCACTCTGGACAGAGCTGGCCACGGTCTGTGAAATTTGTTAGGATAGCCTTAATCCATGTTGAGTGGGAAAAACATTCTTTCCACATTGGAACTTCATTAATTTTGCCTAACCAAGTAACAATCCAACTTAAGTAAATGAAAAATATGAAACATATCATTTCTTGCAAAGAAATGAAACTAGGCCAGAGATATCTTGTAAACTTGTAAGAAAACTTACTTTAATAATATACACAAGTGGATTATAATTACTAAATCAATTCATTGCCTATAAAGGGTATTTCTCTTGGGTTTGAGTGTGCTTATTTTTAGGAATAATTTAAACATTTCCTGTATAACCATAATTAAACCAATCATGTGTTCAAGAAGTTTTTCCAGCAAAAGCACAAAGATAAACCTCAATTGAGCTGCTCCCTTCTTTGTGACTGTATATTCCAAATTAATGAGAACCAAATTTAAAATATTACTGTTGTTAGGTCTCTAAGACCAAACGTCCATAAAATCAAAAGACATGGTCTCAGATAATGAAGTATAGATGATCAAGGATAAGCAAGTTCCTGATGAGCAATGTTCCAAGAATAATCTGTCATCAGATATTATTTATATCTGTATCAACCAGTACTATTTTCTGTGTAAACAAAATTTTATTTATTTTTAAAAATAAGTAAATCAGAAATATTAGGTTTCCACAGGACAGTTCGAATAGCACAGAAAAGTCAAAGTGTTGTAACAGTACTGAGTTACAAACTGAATGGCCTTCTTTGGCTTATACTTTCTCTGAAGTTTTAAAATTGTGTGAAAATGTCAACAAATTTATTTGAGAAAAGGCACTATTTGTTGTAAGATGTCAAAGGATGTAGGATTTGCCATTCTATAAAAAGAGCTCTTATGACATAAGAGAAATCTAAAGGTATGACACATATTTTAAGGATAACAATGATTTCATTTCCTGTGAAACAAACGCTCTGGTCACGTCCAAGTGGTCACTCGGCAGGGAGTCTGACTGCCCAGCTCAGTGGTGTGGTACTGAATGCACAGCCAACCTCACAGAATATGGCTCAAGAGGCTCTGGGAGTCCTCTCAGACAGAACTCAGAAGAGCAGAGCACCCCCAAATCCCTCTTTCTCACAAAGAAGAGGCTTGTTTGTCTTCTCCAGTCTTTATTTGTGATAGCCAGCTTACCAAAGAGAAGACAGATGCTTTTATGCTTTAAGTCTTCATCAGTGTGCATGAAGGACTTCGTCCCTGAATTTTCCAATTGGTTCATCAAAAATGTATATTCCTCAGCCTGTCCTTACAACTACTACATCAGAATCTTTGAAAGTAGGACTTATTATCTGCAATTGAATAAAGATGTCAGGAGGCATTTTTAATGGAAAAAAATAAAACAAAATTTCACAACAAAATAATAACAGTAACAATAGTTAATATATTGTGTATTGTTACCACCAAAGTAGTTACTCAGAGTACAAGGTGTGAGCATAAAACTTCTCCAAATGTTAGCAACACAAAACTTTCCTTTCAGTTAATTAAGAAAAACTAATAGTATAACTAATTTTATTTTTTCCTTTCCCTTCCTTTTCCCCCTCCCCCACCCAAGATTCTCTAGTTAAAGATATCATACCAAAGCAACATATGTGCACCCATGTTTATAGCACCACAGTTTGCAATAGCTAAACATTAGAAACAACCCAAATCCCATCAATCAAAGAATGGATAAAAAGATGTGGTCTTTTTATGCAGTGGAGTACTACTCAGCCATAAAGAAGGATAAACTTGAGACATTTATAGGTAAATGGATGCAACTTAGACCATACTCATAAGTGAAATAAAGCAGACTCACATGTGTAAACATTATATTGTCACAGTGGTGTGAGAAACTGTAAAGGTAAATAAGGACCAACATGTACAACAGATAGTGTGAATGGAAAGAAATTGTTCAGGTTTTTTTTAATCACTAAATTGAAAACACTATGCTGCTTCCTAGCTGTGTGGAATTACGCAAATCATTTAAACTCAGAGTCCTCCTCTACACCATGAAGGTGATACTAAGATTTGGCTCTTGGGTTAGTTCTGAGGGTTAAAGGGTGCCAAGCATGTAACATGGGCTCTGTCCTACGTGAAGCACTTGTATTTTAAGAGGAGAGTGCCGTGTGAATCTCAGAAACGAGATTCTGCCTCAGGACAACAGTCCTTCCATGCTTTGGATCTACGCTGAAATATGGCACAAGGACTATTTGTAAGGTAAGGCTATTTATTTTAACATTAGCAAATAGAAAATGAAATTTGTACAAAGTACTATATAAAAAGCAATACCCTGGATTTTTGAGTCTGGCTAAAATGAAACAGTCTCATTCCTTCCCAGGTCCTCTCTCTTGCAAATAGAAAACACTGGATACAGACAAGAAAAGCACAGAAAAATTCTGAGAGGTGAAATGAAGGTGCACTACCAAGGTAGCGTTAGGCTTCAGAAATAACATTGCTGAGGATTTGGGAGGGGTTGTTGTTGCCCTTTACATATCACGGACAGGGCATTACAGAAACCGCTAGACAGACAGCCAAGATAAATGTCAAGAAAAGCCTATTCCTTTTCTCTAGGAGGCTAGGAAAGGGGTTGCCTAACCGAATCACAGAATTTGGCATCATCACTCTGAACACCAACTGGAGAAGTCTCTATCACCACTGCAAGTGGTTCCAACGGAGTGAAGCTAAAAGCTAAGCCCCTACCCCACCCTGAAGAAGCAGACAGCAGTGTTGATTTCCAAGCCCTGTGTGTCCACAGGACCAAAGGGGAGCACATTTTTTATTCCATATCTAAAGAAAGCAGATATCAGTCTGGTTATCCCACCAGGAGAGTGTCATGGAAATCTGGCAGAAAGCTGAAATTCCCTTTCCCACCTGGCAGAAGGAAGACTGAACATGTTAGAGTGTGACAGGGCTATTCATCACAGTGCTTCAGGGCTGGGGATGTAGCTCAGTGGAATGAGCGCCTGCCTAGCAAGCGCAGGGTCCTGAGTTCGATCCCCAGTACCGCAAAAAAAAAAAAACAAAAAACTGATGTGAACATCACAGTGCTTCACCTCTGCTGTCCTCTCCTCCCTCGCTTCCTTAGTGTCAGCATATCCATCAGGGAATTGAGCTCCACCTTGATTCCCCCAAGCAACAAAATGGTGTGAATCAACCCTCTGCTTCTTCCCTGTTGCTGTCGGTGTGGTGCAGCAGAAAACTGAGGGTTATATTCCCCCTGGGAGAGAAATAGAGGATACAAGTTGATGCCCCAAGTCCCTGAGAAAGACGTTGGTAGGGTCGAGGACAAAGCCACGCTTTCACTACTTCCATAATGAGGCGGTGTGAGTCACACGCCACTTTTGCTATGTTGGGCGGAAATCTAACGGGAAGGAAATTGATACACACACCCACTTAGCCTTCATGCTATACCCCAACAGGGGGGTTGCCTGCTGTACAGAAGGGACAGGGGTGAAAAAGAAGAGGAGGAAGGAAGAGAAGAAGAACAGGAAGAGAAGAATGAGAAGTAGGAGAAGGAGGAAGATAAGCATGAACATGAGGACGAGGGCAAGGACAAGGGGCAGGAAAAAGAAGAAAATGAAGGAGGAAGAGGGGAGGAGGGGCTGGGGTTAGAGAAGGGGGACAAGGAAAAACAGATGAAGGAGGATGAAAAGAAGAGCAAGAAGAAGAGGGGTAGGAGGAGGGGTGGAAGAGGAAGAAGTGGAAGATTGAATCAGAACCGGCGGCTCGCAATATCCAAATTTTCTGGAGACAATTAAAACTCACTCATCATGCTAATAACCAGAAACATCACAAGTTGAGTAGAAAATGATAATCAATAGATGTCAGTGACAAGGTAAATCAAATATTGAAATTATCTGACAAGAGCGTTTAAAAAGCTATCAGAAGAATGTCTTGCAAGGGTTATGATTTAGAGCTAAAATGTCCCCTGGAAGTCTGAAGTATTCAGAGGTAGGTGAGACTTTCAGAAGGTGATTAGATCCTGAGATCACCAACCTCATCACTGGATTAATTGAAGAGTTCCAAGCTAACTGGCCTATCAGAAGGTGCAGGCTAGGGGCTGGGGATATAGCTCAGTGGAATAAGCGCTTGCCTAGCAAGCGCAGGGTCCTGAGTTCGATCCCCAGTACTGCAAAATAAATAAATAAATAAATAAATAAATAAATAAAAATAAAGTTAAGTTAGAAGGTGCAGGCTGATGGGGGAGGGCCTTTGAAGGGTGTCTTTCCTCAGGTTCTCTTCCTTTCTCCCTGCTTCCCAGCGGCCAGGAGGTGATCAGGTTTTCCTATCATGCCTCTCTGCCAAGTTTCTGCCTTGAAGACAGCCAACCAAGGACTGAAACCTCCAAAACGGACCTCAAATAAACGTGTCATCTCTTAAATTGTTTGTGTCACAGCAACAGAAAGCTGTACCTCTGAGTTTTATTGAAACAAATGAAAAGAAAGAAAATTTCAACAGACTATATAAATTGTTAAATTAACTGAGGAGTAATTATATAATTCAAAAGCACAGTAACCAACATAAATCACTTGCTGATGGCTTACCAAGAGTGGAGATCCCAGAAGACAGAGTCAGAAAATTTGAAGACAAGTTAGTCATATTTACTAAACTTAACAGAGAAAATAAACTCAACAAAAAGTTGAAAGTTCTTGTGGCTGTCTATGCTAAAACCAGAGCAGCTAACATTTCTATTATGGGAGTATCAGAATGAGAAGAGAGAGCGTGAGACTAAAAACGTATTTCAATAAGTAATGGCTGAAAATTTCTTAAATTTGTTGAATTAAATGTAAAATTTAAAACTATAAAATTCTTAGTATAAAAAAGATAAAAGTCTTGGTGATTTATGATTAAGTGAAGAGTGCTTAGCCTTGATATCACACATATCAAAAGCAAGATCCCTAAAAGGAACGTTTGAATTATAGCTCATCAAGTTTAAAAATTGTTTCTGAATACCACATTAAGAAGATGGAAAAACAAGCTATACATTTGAAGAAAATACTTGAAAGTCATATATCTGACAAAGGACTAATATCAACTCTATATAAAGAACTCTTAAAACTCTACAGCAAAAATCAAATAACTCTATTAGAAAATAAGGAGAAAGCAGATATTTTATTGAAGAGACTATGCAGGTAACTAATAAGCACATGTTCAATATTATTAGCCATTAGGGAGTTGTAAATGAAAACCACAATCAGCTATAAAAACACACACATTGAGTGACTAAAATAATGAATAGTGATCTCACCAATGCAGGTGATCATGCAGAGAAATTAGATCATTCATACGATGCTGGCGGGAATGTAAAATATCACATTATTTTAGTCTTTCTGGAAAAGAGTATAGCAGTTACTTTCAAAATTGTATATGCATTAATCATGTAATACAGGAATTGAACTACTGGACATTTATCCTAGACAAATAAAATATATATCTATTCAGACAATATGTTCATGGATGTTCATAGAGTCTTATTTATAATAATTCTTATTCAACTTGTGATTTTCCTGGTTATTAACATGAGTGATTTTTAATTGTATCCAGAAAATGTGGATATTAAGAGACTCTGGATTTAATTCAATCTTCCTCTTCCTTCCTCCTCCTACCCTCTCTTTTTTGTTATTTGTAACAACAAAACAGTTTAACATATTTCACTAAAGGAACAGTTAAATAAATGCCTTAAGCCCATCCCATACTATTTGTTATCATCCATAGCTCAAGGAAATTATGCTGAGTACTAACCACTAACATAAAATAGTTACATTCCATGTGAACTCATTTATATAAAATTCTCAAAATGACAAATTATAGAGATGGAATAAGACTTATGGTTAACAGGAATTAGAGAAGTGAGGAAAAAGGGAAGTATCAGGACCTCTAAAAGGAAATTAGGAAGGATTTTGTGATAAACAGTCCTATACACTGACCAATGGCTATCTTCCCAAGCACCTACATGTGTGATATAATTGCGTCACACTAAGGACACACACATACAAATTGTGTTCACACACAAACATACACACACACACCTGAGTCATAATATCAGCGCCAATCTCCTGTCTGCTGTTTTTGAACTATAGTTATGGGAGGTTTTATCATTGGAGCAAAATGAATTATCTCTAACAATTCCATGTGAATCCACAAGTATCTCAAAATAGTAATGTTTGAAAAAGCTATGAAAAGAACAGAAGCAAACAAAAGCAGTATCTTACATTTTATTAATACTTTCCATTTTGTGTTACACATCACTTCATATCTAATAATGCATTTCAAGAAATAGAAGATAGTGATGCTTTCCTCCCAAGGGAGAATAACAAATATTTCCCTAAACTAACTAGTTAGAACTTGCAGTTGAGGAATGGAAAAGTTAAACGATTTATATGAACCAGAGGGCTCATTAGTGGGTTCATAGAGATTTATGTCAACCCCAGACTAAACTACTTCATATTCAAAGAGGCTTGTATTTTTAAAGGTTTGAAACCAAATGATAACATACAACTATCAAGTATGCCCTCCTGCCAAGTTGCTGGCCATCCTGTCCTGCAAATCAGGTTTCGGTTTGGTGGTGGGGAACAAATCTGGGTCTTTTACAGAAAACAGTTTCTGAAACCTGGACAGAGACTGTGGATGCTGTTGGAAGGAGGGAGACATTAATTTCTGCCATCAGTTATTTAACATGTAAACACAGAGCTGGGGGTTTTATAGCACATCATTTGATAAAAAGAAATTTGAGCAACTTGAGTAGAGAATTCAGGATCTATGTAGAAAGAATATAGAACCCATAAATAAAAACCTGCATTTACTAATCAGGAAGTCCAATGTTATTTCCACTATGTGTTTGCTTTCAAGTTTTCAGGTGAACATGGAAGAGAGGAAAAATCAAATTTCAAAGCTATCAGCAAGGTGAAATAGAAGAAAAAGGCAGTATCTTGAAGTGCACTGTCCAGTATCTGTGTGGGCATTCAAATTAAAATTAAACAGAATTAAAACTCGTATCTTCCACTGGTGGGGAACCTACAGTACCTTTGCCACAGCAGGCCTGCAGAGCCCTCTCTGTGGGCATGAGAACTAAGGGTATCAGCTGATTTTCTAAATTAAAAGCTCAGTAATCAGATTTAATTGCACGCTGGCACTCTGTGATAAACAAGTGGGTTTTAGGTTGCAGGGTGAGCCCTGGTCTCTAAAAGGTTAGCCATCACTGTACTAACACATTTCTGGGGATTGACAGTCACGTATGGGTAGTGGGTATCAGAGAGGAGAGTTCAGAAGCTACTTCCACCATCCCAACTCAGCATCATAGTCTCAATCTGGATAACATAGGAAAATGCTACACAGTTCTGACACATATTTTTTAATTTAAAAAGGGTAGCATTTCCAAATGATGCTTCCAAAGACTCGCACCGATTGTCTCTCAGAAGAAGCAGTGTTGATAGGACTCCAGTGCCATCATGCCAAATAATTGTCATACGCTGGAACCTTTCTGGTTGTCTAGTCTATGTTGGATGCCTTTTTTACTGCAAGTAACTTTTATTTTCTTCATTATTTTTCAGGATAAAAGAAACATTAATGTTTCATGGCTTGAAATCCTTGAATTTTGATGGTTTGCTGCTGGGTTCCAGTCTGACAGTGTATCTATGTCTCTAATCAAGAAACTTTTGTGCTCAAATTAAGTCCCATGTTCCAGCTGCCCTGGCAGTAGGTGGTATGTCTTTTTCCTTATTATACATGTTATATCTCTATTTTCATAGAATAGAATCATGAAGTATCTTTTAACAATCTCACCAATCAATCTGTTTGCAATGAGTTTTCAGTTAAATAAAAACCTGCAATCCGGCTAATTTGACCCATTGTTCCATCGAAACACTCTATACCCTAATTCTAATAATGTTGACTCAGAGTGGCCCATCATCCGAGTTTTAATTATTTCTAGTGACAAATTAATTAACCTTGTTGATGTTGGTTAATCCTATTGATCCAAATATGGAGCTTCTTGATCTCTTTCTATTTAACATGTTAATCATGAAGACACAACATACACCCTTACAAAATACTTACATCACCCATGCCCAGCCAACAAACATCAGGGTTTGGATCCAACCACCCTTCAGTTGGCCCACATTTCTTTGTTCTACACACACAGACATCTAAGAATCTCAGGTTCATTGAATCTCTTATATTACACTTCATCTTTTCCAGAAAATTAAAAGCAGACACTAGATTTTGTGAGTTTGTTTCAGATGACTCACAGGCTTTTACAGCTCAAAAGAGAACTCACCAACCCTGAAGAAAGGATGATACAGTTAAAGAGTTGGGTTTTTTGGTTTGCTTGTTTCAGCACTAGGGATTGAACCTTGGGCCTTTGCGTTGAGTTACATCCTCAGACCACTTTTTTATTTCTCATGAAGTCACCAAGTTCCCCAGACTGGGATTACACTTGCCATCCTCATGCCTCAGTCTACCATGTGTTGCCATGCCCTGCTCCCCTTACCCAATTCTAATAGTCACTTGGCTTTCAATGCGATACAGAGGGTATTTTCCATGATGCCAAGCAAGATGTTCACAACAGTCATACAGAATGGAGGGTTATTATTTTTCTTATTTAACATTAAAGGAAAGCGAGGCTCTGAGAGGCTACATGTTGCCTAGAATCCCTGAGATATGGAAACAGAGTAAGGTCTGGGGAGGATAAATTCTTGTTCTGAGTTTTTCTCATGACTCTGCACAGCCAGCCATATCCTAAGCGTCTCCAAAGGTACAGCATATGCTCCTGTGTACCCTGAGAACTCTACTCTACTCTGTGAGTGCCTAAAGCCTCCATTACCACTTCTTGCCACTGAGACTCCTGTTCAGTGTCCTCCTCAAACTGCCCAGCACTCCCCCGCCACCACCCTAAAGGCCTTCCACCAGCCCTGTTAACTTTGGGCTGTGTAGGAGTGGACAGTAAGGAGACTATCACATAGAGATAGGAGCTGGAGGTGAAAAATGTGCACAGGAAAAGCTTTCTTGAGGTCCCCAGTTCGAACTCAAACTTGTACTTTCCCACAGGCTCCATGTGTCTGCAAGTGACTTGCTGACAAGGTTTAAAAATTCTAGGAGCATGTAGTGGTATCTTGGTTGACCATCTGCGTTACATAGAGTTTCCTGGATGAACTCAAAACTACCCAGCATCAATAATAATGCTTCAGTGAAGAGTGTCAAGTATCATGTGACTGTCCTCCAAAGAAATTCTAGCAACAAATCCATTTTCACATCAGGTACCATCTGCCTCCAAACTCTCTGTTCTCTAGGTTGTTCTCTGTGGACCAACCTGTTTTCTTATGTCCAACTTCTGGGTGGTCCACAAAGACTATTGTTCCTTTGAGACTACAGCAGGCATAAGCAATGAGGAAAGAGTAAAAGTTTTGTGGAAAAGTCTTCACTGCTAGCAGAAGGAAAGAGTGAGAAGGGGGAAGTAGAGAGAGTTGGAATTATTCTCCAGGCAGCAAAATGAGGTAAGCCCATGCTGTTGACAGGTTCCGGCCTTCTCCAGGAATCCCACATCCAACTTCAGGCAGGACGGATGGATGTGGTTAAGAAGGCACAGACTGTTGCTTATTAGAAATGGTGATTTAAGGTCAAATACTCAACCTCTTAAAAGGTTTAGTGTTCTCATCTCTAAAATTGAGACAGTGTTTATTCTCCTGAACGTTGGTGAAGATCAAAGTAATTATGTAAATGTGAATGGCACCGTCTCTGGTAACATAGAGGAAATAGGACCCTGCTTTTCCTGTTTCTTGCTTTGAGAGATGCAGTGTGGCTTAGGGGAAAGATTAGAGAAAATCTAAGAGGATTTGCAATACGCCCTCAGAATTCACACCAAGGATAGCCGGTGCACAGTCTGAGTTTCTGTCTCCTGTGACCAAGGGCTTCTGTTGGTAGTAAATGAATTAATGTATGTGTGGATATCTGTAGGCAGTTGGTCAACAAACGTTATTAATTCATTCTTTCAGCCAATCTGCATTCAAGTGTCCAATATAGGTCAAGCACTGCACTAGGAAAATGAGATCTGGCCAGGGGAAAGAGATGAGAGTGCTGTTGTGGTGGGTGGGATGATCAGAGAGGAGACATGTGGAGGGACCTTAATGAAGAGGGAAAGGGAGAGAGCTGCAGAAATATCAAAGTAAAGCAGAATCCAGGCAGAGGGAGAGAAGGAGGGAGAGCCAGGCAGTCAGATCGGCTTGACCTCAATGGGGAACAGAGAGTCGGTCCTCAGGTCTTCAGGACTAGTGGTGGAAAGCAGAGGCATGGGGTCCCCATAGCCTATTCATGGGCCTTCCAAAAGGACTTCCCACATATTCTCAGTACAGGGAAATATTTGGCACATCTTGAGAAGCAGTCTAATGTCTAAAGGAAACATTTGGAAGAAAGATGGTGATGAAGGGTTGGCTGTTGAGTGGGAGAGAAGGCGGAGTGGAGAAAGAATAAAACTGTTGTGGTTGTTACTCGAATGGTGATGATAACTGCCAGGCAAGAATACTGTGGGAGTGACAGGTGTGGGAAAAACGGCACTTGGTTGTCAACAGGGTGAGTTGGATTCGGAGTTTGGATGTCTGTGGAGATGTAGGCAGGCCCTGGACCCGGACACAGCTGCTGGAGGGGCCTCCACACCGTGGTGGTGTCAAGGCATGGACCAGAGGTGGTCAACCTGTGTCCAAGGTGTGTCCTTTCACGGAAAGGGCTATTTCTAATTAAAATTCTGCATTGTTTTTCCTTTTTTGTTATTGCTTTCCTAAGTATAAAAATTATGAAATAATTCAAATTTTCTGAGTTCTGAAAACAAAGTAACTGACACTCTACCTAAATTGGAACTGGTGAATATTGTGTCACTGGGTTCTATTCATTCCAAAGACAACTGAAATCACATCCCCTCTAGCCCAACCCCTCCTCATCCTCCTCATAGGCCTCAGTGAGCACTGAGACCACACCAGGAAGCCTGGCTGGTGTGCACTACATTCTCCATCGAGCTCAGCTCCAGCAGTCCTGAGGAGGTGGTGGTTACCACAGTTACAGTGATGTCCATCTTTCACCTGCATTTCCTAGCTCCTACCGCATAAATGTATCTGAGCAGAAGTGAACAGTATGGTTTTTGTGTTTTTTTTTTAATGGCAACATTTTGTACTATAATTCTTTTGTCTTTTCCTTTCACTCAACATTACATTAAGATGGTGTTTTGTTTTCACTCTGGTTTATAGAACGGGTCAGATATACTTTGGAAGATGAACAGTAATGAGAGGCAGAAACAAAAATCTCAGCAGAGAGCATAATCGAAGGGTGCTTTGGAAGTCCTGAGGCACCTCCTCTCTGGACATGATTTCTCCCTCCTTTCTGACCTTTTCATTCCTCCTTAGCCACACAGATGAGGAAGGAGATGATTTCAATGTTGTGAGAATATTAAATGTCAGCTACACTTACAATCAGGCCACGAAGAAACCCTAAAGACTCCCTGACCCTATAGTGCCCGACTCATTCCTCTGCTTGCTTCCACTGCCCTGACAAAGAGCCAGAAAGCAGTGACCTGGGGTAACAGCACGGCATTCCGGAATTGATGAGCACATTCTCTTCTGCAAGCAAAGTAAAAGTGAATGTATGAGCTATACTTCCTGGTCACTGTTATTTTTCTGTTCTACTCATAGTCCAGTTATCTGTTTTATTTTCATTTCAGAGTCTTCACAGAATAGGCAATGTTTGGATTTAAGCTCCAAAGAGTTGAGAGTAGACAGAGGGCACATTCCTCTTAAGAATCCAGGCATAAATTTCAAAGTGGTGATTTGATCAATGTCATCATGGAGCTTAGGCTGGAAGACGGGACTGGTTTTAAAGACCAGCATGCCCCACAGTGACAGAAGGAGACATTTTTGTGCAGGCAATATCAAAGTGGCCCTCAACAGAATTGCGCTTGGCCCGTCCAGAGAATGGTTTCCATAGTGTGGACAAGTTTTGTTGTTGCTCCTGTGAAGTTTACTTTCTGGTAGTTTCTCCCCCTTTGCCAGCCTTTCTTAGGACTAGAGGAGGGCTGGACAATAAAGACTCTCTGCATGGTGGATACAATGTTGCAGATCAAGCCTTCTAGCCACAGAAAGGAGGGAAAGATGAGGCTGAAACCTGGGTCAGTCCATACCCTGGAGGAGGAATGAGCCTCACAGTTAGCAACAGACTCAAGGCTTTTGCCTAAACTTTTCATGGAATTAAGAGCTTTCCACACGTCGGCTGGTTACACAACGATCTGGGAAGCTCAAATCGGAATCACGCTGACACTGGCGAACAGAGAAAGGACGATTCGACCAATAAATGTGGGCGCTCCCTTTGCCCCTTGCTTGGAGCCAAGCAGCCTCTTTCCTTTCTCTTTCCTCCCTGCTGGGCTTCAGTCTCCTCTCCTGTTTTCTGAGGCTCTGTGCATACAGCAGCAGGTGCCTGATTCCCGTGGGATTTTTCCATCACGGAATATCTCGGAGCAGGGCAGCACCTTCCACCCACACACCCCGTCACCGCTGATCGCTTGGCATTTGCACTTGTGGCTTTTCTGTGACCCACACTGAGTTCCCTCCAGCATCAGTGCTTTTGTGTTTTTCTTTCCTCTGCTATTCTCTCTCTCCTCACCGCTCCTTTTCACTGTGGCCTAAGCCCATTCAGCTTCTACCTTTGTTTGTAGAAGCAATTTCTTCTTGGTATGAGAAGCACAACACAGAGATTTCAAGCCCAAAGTGCCAAAATGAAATTCAACTAGGAAACTGTAGCAGATTTGGGGCGAAGAAAAGCAAACTCACAACCCAGTTTCACAACCCTGAAACATACTTACTTTCTTGGCCAAGAACATAAACCGTATCTTACCACGGTCCTCTCCTTTTGTGTTTTAAGGAGTGGACAAAGGCTCTTCCTGCTCAGCACTTACTTAATACTTAACTGAAGTACCCTGGCTTTCTCTAGCAATGCACTTGTTGCTAACAGTGGAAATACACATACTAAAGGGGCCAGACTTTCTGGAAATCTGGGGCCAATTCTTAGGAGGACTGATGCCTTGTGAGTGATTCAGAAACAACCCCAAGTCACATTCCCCACATACTGTTTTAAGGGAAATTCTTTGCCTCAAGCTACAAAGATTCTGGAAACCATTTCTCAATGTTGCAGCAAGCCTGGGCTATGGATCTGAGACACAGAGGTCTAGCTTCTTCGCCTTGTGCTTGCAAAATGTTTATAGTGAACTCAAATACCTTTCACAGATTACTCTCATTCTCCATCTGATTTCTCTACCAGCTGTTCTCTGCCTGATTCATTGTCCAGATTTCTTTCTAGTGTTGTGGATATTCCCTAGTTACCTACCATAATGCTGGGTCTTACAGGTGTATAGTTTGCTTCTAATGCTTGTTCATACACTCCCACGGAAAAAAATCATAAAATACGATCTTATGTGTAATTTTCCTGAATACTAAATACTTTGCCCTAAACTTGAAGATAGTGTATCAGTTGAAGGATGCCAAGAATTACTTCACCTCATATATATGTACCTGTTATAGATTATCTTCATTTTCAAATTAATTTCAAACCCAGCTGTTATTTTTTTCAAAGTAATCTTTGATGGTGTGTTTTAGTAACTACCATTTCAAACCTATATTCAATTGTCTTTGCAATCAGAGGATATAAAAGTGCAGCGCTTGGTTGCTTATCATTGTTTTATAATTTTCAGCTTAAATCTGCTTTATAGTTACATTGCCTGAAGGCATTTAATAAATGAACTATTAATAAAATGAACTATAGCGTATATTTGTATGTTATTTTAATTCTGAAACTGGTGATTGATTTATCCTTTAAAAAACTAAAATTTTTCAGATATCTCTGCAGCAATCCTGAAATTTAAAGGCAAGTAGGACACGGAGCTTGTTGGAAATTTGAGCCGGGAATGCAAGGATCTATATGAATCTTAACCCAAAGGAGTGCTCCTCTCCCTGGAAAGATGGTCTCAATGGTCCATCAGATGCCTAGGCAGCCTGAATCAGCTGCCGGCCGACCTCAGGTGTGGAGACTGGCGTGAAGATCAGAGCTGGGAGGCGGCACCTCCTTCACTGCGAACGCACATCACATTGCAACTTTGTTTGTCCTGAATTTTTGAAGAATTCAAATTTCCTCTTCTTGTTTCTTATAGAATTGATGCAATAAATATTTGCAAACAGTAAAAAAGAGAAAAATTTCCAGCCTCTGCCGTGCACTTTGCATTAAGTTTCCACAGAAAATTTGAAACCTTAAGATGTTTTTCACCCAAGCCAATGACAGATACAAATAATAAGCGTACAGAGTGACAAACTCTTCTCAGGAATTCTGGAAATGAGGCAGCCAGACTTCCAACAGGGCAAGACCTCACTCGTATGTTTTTAAGGACTCTTGTGACTGTCGTTTTCAGCTGGATGAAAGTATTACCATGTGTCAGAAACAGTGACATATGTCCACTGAACATGTATTTCCTCCTGAGCAGAGAAAGGTTCCACTTGATAGTTTCTTCTGCAATTAGTTTTAGGCAATGAATCTGACTTCTGTCCAGTGGAATGCAAGTGGTAGTTATGTATACCGTTTCAAGGCATGGCCCCAAGGTGGTTCTGGCATCTCCACTTCTTTTAGGATAATGTTGGAGCCACATAGTGAAGATGATGGCACTACCGTAGGACAGAAAAGGCCTGGGTTCCAGAAGGTCTGTAGCAAGTGACGTCCCTTTCTATGGGGCCAGGCTCTCTCTCTCTCGCTCTCTGTCTCTCTATTAGCTTTACTGTTATAGGAAAACTTCTTTCCTTAAGGAACCTTTCTCAGCAATGAGTATAGAGTGAATGCAAGAGTATAGCTAGCTACTTGTCATAAGCCTGAATGAGCGAGAGGGAGAAATTTTCCATCCACTCATCACCATTTTTGTCTCCTTATTTTAAGTCCTCTTAATTATTCTGTTAATCTAACCATCACCCAGTGACCACCACAACAGTGTGGGTTCTTTCAGGAAAGGGACTAATGAATGTTCATTTTTTTTTAATCCAAATACTATGATCCTATTAGGGGATCACTAAATGCTGACTTATTTAGAGTTAAGACTATCAGTCAGGAAAGAAATTGCTTTGACTCTGTCAAAAAGCCGTAGGGCACTTGTATGGGACTCGAATGGCTGCCTGCCCTCTGTTAGGCCTCAGTTGTTTGAACGCCAGTTCTGAGACTTCAGGAGAATGAAAGTTTAAATATAAAACACCTCCTCTTCAAATGGTTTCTTTCATTTTGCCTTCTCATAAAAGGAGAAGGTAAAAGGAGCAATAGGAAGATGAGAAAGAGGAGTAGGAGGATAGGAAAGAAAAGTAAAGGAAAACTTGTAGGGGGCCCACTTTCTTCTCAAATATGGAAACAGCCTCACATAGTTAGGAGATCCCCCCCTCCTCACCCACTTTGGTAGTAAGCAGTGTACTATAGCAAGGTGGAGGAAATGGAAAACTAGAGGAAAAGAAATTGCCTTAGCTGTGTACAAAGGTAAAAGTATAATTTCCACCTTCATTCTCCAGTGTTAGTTTTTGAAATCCCCATAGTAGGAAATCCACTTGAAATATGTTTGCCTTTGGATCTATTTTTAAATTAAAAAATATCTTGGTGCTTCTGGTATATGTATGTACTAGAGAGATGTTAAGAGAGAAGCCTGGGGCCAATTTATCAGTGACAGAACCCAATGCCAGAAGAGAAATTGGAATGGCTTTTTAACAAAGGTTCTATTTTTAAGAACTAATTGACTTATCCACTGGGATTATTTCTGGTATTAAGATTTTTTAAGGGGCTGTTCCAAGAAATACAGACAGGATGTATGGTAAAAATCATTACTGAGCTGATACAACAGCAGCAAATATTTATTAATGCAAAATAGGAAGCTCTAGAATATCTGGGGACTTGCTTTACGATAGTGGTGAGTTATGAGAGACCTCACAACCAAGGCCTGCCTTAGGCTTTTTACTTGACACAAAAGAAATAAACACAACCCTTCGAGCTCTCAGAACAACCAAGAGGACTTACGACCAGTTCCTTGAGAATACTTGTCAAACTTCTGTCTACTGATTCTTCACTTTCTCTGAATCTCCCACCTTCCTCTTTTCCTGTTTCCAGTTGTTGTTCTGGCTGCCCGTTCTCATAGTATTCCTCTGTCCCTTTAGTAGTCTCACTGTCACTGTGGTCTTTCTACATAACTTTCAGAATTTCTCCATATCCAACACTATTAGATTTCCGCAGATAAACTGGTGGACTCATAAGTGTAAAAATGGATAAAATGAATGATAAGAGCTTGGCAAGATTCTCTTCTAGCCCTTAGGAGCCTCAGCATATTGGCCATGCATCCTCCAGTGTACGTGCGCGCGCATGCGCGCGCACACACACACACACACACACACACACACACACACACCCTTCTCTCTTTCTGTTCTATCACTATATATGCAGGCTGAGTAGCTTCTATTTGGTGATCTTCTCACCCTAGAGGCACACGTTCTATCACCACTGATACTGTATATCCTTCTTTCCTGTGGACGTGTCCATATTGCTTATCTCCATTGGCTCATTTCTTTATTTCAATATATTAAAATCTAGTCTCTACTATTGAGACTCTTCTCTCTGGAAAAATACTTCCACATTCCCAATGTCCTTGATACAAAAAGAGATGCTTTAAAATCAGACACATCTTCTAAGGCTTCTGCTCCTTCTTGAGGGAAGTAGGCGATGGTGGTGCTTTAAGAAGAGGTGTTCATATCACTTTGTGTCCTAGGATAGACCCCAGGGGCAGAGCAATAAAAGTGATCCAAGCACTGCCAGTCTAAGCACTGAGACCCCTGCCTTATTATAAGTATGGAGATAAACTAGACCAACTGGTTTACCTGGACTGGTCTAGCAAATGGTAAATGGCAGTGGAGCTAAAGCATGCAGTGTCCCATAGAGTGACAGGTTCGGGCTGGGGTGTGGGGAGTTGCATAGAGGGAGATCAGGGTGAACCTCCTATTGAGGATTCAGCACACCTGCATCACAAGTGTTGTGCCATAACCTGAGCAAATTTCTGGTTTTGAGCCATATTCCACCCCTGGTGAAACCTGCCTTTTCTGTGGTTCCTATTTTCTCAAAACACTGCTGAATGAACAGGGTTCCCATCTGCTTCATTTTCAGTGTCTATGCTTACTATCAAGCCATTTGATCTCTTGATCAAGAAAATTTGAGTGAATATGTTCTTTGCTACCAAAAAGTCCTTCTAAGTGATGGCAACATGTAAGAACTTTTATTGTACATCTGTGACATTCAACTGTGCTAATCGCTAACTCTGGGAAGTTCTCTCTCCCGACTGACACCCTCTTTAGTATTCCACATGGCCATTTCTTCTCTTTCTGCCCCACCATCTCTATTTCTGCATCACAACCCTTCAAAATGTGTGCTTTTCAGGCATTCATGATCTCCTTTTCTTAAATATATAAACCCTCCCTGCACTATATCCATACTCATGCATTCAACATCCATTTAAATCTAAATGCCAATTGTTTGCTAGACATTTTAGCCTTTTTTGACGTACTACAAGATCATCAAAACCAAAGTCGTCATTTTACTTTTGCATAAATACAGTGGTGCCTTAGTTCACAGCCTTAATTTGCTACATGGCTGTGGAAAAGGTGGTCATGTTTGTATTTGTGTAGGAAAGATGGCTGTGCTCATATTTGTCACCTGATACAGAGTTTGAAAACAGAAGCAAAATTTTGCCAAATGCTTTTGTTTGCAAACCAAACTGTTCAGAAACAAAGTGTTTATGAATGAGGTACTGAATAAAATGACTTTGTTTCTTCTCTATCACCCCAATTGTAACCTGATTCTAAGTTTTGTCCTTTCACTTCCACTCACTACATGCTTTAACTTCTCTCTAAGATCTCTACCATTCTACTCTTCCATCATTGCCCTATTCAGATTCTTCTCCCTCACTTCCTATCACAGCTTCTGTCCCCTCAAGGCCTCATGCCATCTTAGATGGGGTCTTTTCAGAGATGGTGAATCTAGAGTGTGTGATGCTGGAATTAGGGGTGTGTGATCAGTAAATCAGTCCACTGACTGGGTTGGCATAGTTCTGGCTAGGGTTAAGTGTGTGCTGCTACACCTGCCTTCAGGCAAGTAGCCAGCATGCAGTATAAGTGATAGAAAAAATCTTGTCTTTGTCCCTTTTGTTGCTTTGCTAACTTCTGCCCACCATGAATGTCTCTCCTCTTTGAGACTTGTCTGCTGTGCCATGCTGCCTTGGCGCCAGCTGATTATGCACTGAACACTCTACAAACTGGGAGCTAAACCAACCTTTCTTCCTTTAACTTTGGATGTCGGGTATTTTGTCTCAACAACGAGAGAAAAGCAACTAACGTACTTCCCACTGAGTAGGAACCTCTCCTCTGTCCTCCGATGGCACCTGTGGACAACTCTTTCCTAACCACCCCACTGTACTGAGAGCGTTGATTTTCTTGTCTCCTCTAAGACTACACAGGGGAAGAACAAGTTAATACAGTGAATGCTGAAACTTTAAACATTTTTTTATGGTCAAGACACATTGTCACAAATCTCCCTCACAATCCTCCTTCTGACTTCACAAACACTTTCCCATTGTCACTGTCACTTTCTTTTTGTTGTTGCTGCTGTTGTTGTCTTCATTTTCTGAAGAAGTTCTGGAAGTCTTTTTTTGTGATTGTCTTTATTTGTGCTGTCCTGAATCATTAAAAATGTTTAACTTTTGCAGTCATTTTGAATTTGAGGAAGAGCCAGGGGTCATACAGTGCCAGATCCAGGGAATAACACAGATGAGAACACACTCTAATGTTTTCATGAGCCTGTCTATCTACTGGATGGCACTTGGTAGTGGAATTCACTGTATATTTTATTCTTCATAAAGACTCTCCTGAAAAGTCACTTCTAGAACTGCTTCAGGAAGTGGCCGGAATGAAGGTAAAAGTGTTCTCAAAGCAAGGGGAAATGTTTTATTTGGCATTCAAGGCAATGTGTCTTTTATTATGAAACATTTTTAAAATTTAAACACTCACTCTATATTTTGACCACCCCTTGTAAGTTCTTTGTAGGTAGAGAACCAGTTGTAGCCATATTAGTACTTTATCACCTAGCAAAATGCTGTGACTTATGAGCACATATTAACAAAGCTTATTTAGTGAAAAATAAATAAGTAAAGAAAAAGACAGATTTGCCTATATTATAAATGAAAGTAAAAATGCTCTAGTCTTCTAATCACACTAAAATGTACTCAATGAAGAATGGCAAATTTAATACTGGAACACACAGGAGTTGGTTTCTAGTCTCTATTCCTCTCAGAATACTGGAGACAAACACTTGCCCTTCACCCCACTCCTGTGCCCTTCTCAGACTCCATTTTTATACTACCTTCATGCAACTCTTATTTCACTTTTCCTTTTGTATTCCTCCTAATTTAGGCTCTGGATTTGGGGTAAACAGCCAAAGCTGAGACTGCAGAATTTTGATGACCTTACTCAAGATTCTGTTTGTTCCCCGTTTAAGGAAGATCTTCACTTCTTCTCACAGTGACCTTGGTAAAGAACAACCTTAGAAAATTCTTCAGCCTTAAATATTGATCTACTCTATTCATACACTATTGGCTCAAATGGAAGAATTTGTGATGAGGCTTGAGGAACCAAATTCTAGTGTGTTACCTGTAGCCAAAATAATTCTAGTTATTGTTTGTGTGTGTGTGTGTGTGTGTGGTGTGCATGTGTGTGTGTTTTTGACAGACAGAAAGAAAGAGAGAATATGCAATATAAACACTCAAAAATGTTGGCATGTATGTAGAATGTAGTGTTACTGTTGCCCATTTTGATTTGCCTGCAGTAATAAAAGACACCATTGGTGTGTATGGTAAAGAGTAATAAGTATTTGCAAGTTTTCATAGTGAAAGGAAAATTAAACATGAAAAAATAACACGAACTAAAAATTATTAACACTTACAATAGGCATTGCTAAGAATCTTACAAGCGTTATTTTATACAACTGCCATAAACTTTTATGTATAGATAAGAACCTGGAGTGTCTGATGCAGTGCAGTCACCTGCACAAACAATGGACATGAGATTTAAAGTCACATATGTTCCTCTATAAAATTCATATTCTCTATAGCAGTAACACACTGCCTTGACAAATTGATCTTGTCAAGTTCAACTTGTTACATTTCCATATGAGAAAACTGAGGCCCAAAGGTGTGAAATGGCTTAAGCAAGGTCTCAAGGTTGGCTAGGAAGAGTCTGCAATAGGTGTGAGTTACCTGGGGGCATTTAGCCTTGCCACTGAAATATACGGCTGCCACAGACAGATATCTATATGTAAGAATGACAAGTCTGGGAGATAGACAAAATAAAGTCATATGACTTCCTCCTCTGCCTGACATTGGAATGGTCTGCATTCTGTTTCTTATAAAATCTCCAAAAGACAATTACACTCATGGGAAGGAAAACAGTCTGTTTGAATGACACACACAAGAGATATTTTTTGCATAAAAGCAGGGAATTGAGCCACTTATAGCCTCTTAAAGATCAAAAGGCCCTTAGAAGAATGTTCCTCCTTACCACCAGCTCCTTATCCCAACCCACAGCTGACGGACTTCCTTATTAGGCTTGGACAATGGAAGGACAAAGAATTTAAACCAACTGGGCTTTGTGAGACTGCAGAAGAGTAAAGCTTGGGGAATGGAAGCAATGTCCCCAGGGACCATGGCTGGACATAAACCAGTTGGGCAGTGAGAAGGAAGACAATGCCCAAGCATAGGATGCCTCTGTGCAAATAATCCAGACTTGGCTGAAAACCACTGTTGCAAATCTAGGACTTCTTAGTTTTCCAAAAGGCTGCTCCCACATGTGCAGACTGCCCAGGCTCCTGCTGCTGGATGATGTCTGACATTATCTATCTTCAGGTGAGGTCCAGGGCCAATCTCACAAGCAAAGCCTTTCCAGTTCATCTTGACATTTAGCAGCTCCCTCAGGCTTGGAATGTATTGCAAACATCTTGCATGGTCCTCATTTACTCGTGGTCTCCCTTGCTCCAAACAGGGTGAGGGCATGGCCTAGAACAGATCCAGTGTCACCAGATGGTCCTGCCATAAAACTACCCCCCAGTTAGCGTCACCATGATTCTGAACTTCGACCTACTTCTTCAGGTCCTGCTTATGGCCTCTTTGTCACAAAATGCCATTCATTCCTGCACCTCAGCCTAGTGTCTAAGTTTTTGTGTTTGGCCTCACCCTTGAGTAGTTTGCCTGATTCTTTGAAAAACTAAGTACATAATTTTCTCTAGACTTGACCTGCCTTGGACCTCTGCCTTCCACTGGTCTCTCCCACTCATCTGTCTGTATTTACTGAAGATCCCTTATATGAGATCTTAGAGAGTTTCTTATTTTGTAACAGCAGGCATCAAACAATGTAATTTTTCTTCAAAAAAAAAATGTAAACAGGCAAGCCAAGGGGAAAATCAGGCTTATGAAGGTGGTAACAATAATGGTGGCTGCAAAAGCAAAGCTAAGTAAAGAAATCCTACTAAGGAACTTTCTTCCAATAGTCACAAGACCATGAACAAGATAAAACAAACTTAAAGTGAGTTGGACTAAAGGTTGAACATCTGCAGGTCTTGACCATGAGTTTTATAAGACCCTGAAGTGGGCTATTGATGACCACCTGAAAGCCTTTAAGAACTGACCCTGTGAATGCTATAGGATTCAGAGAGTTTCCTTATTCAAAGTAGAAACTTAGCCCAAAATATCCAACCCTAGGTGCTTATAAATTTTAAATGTATGCTTTCAGTTTCATATTACAGAAAGAACATCTCATTAAAGTTAGTGGTTTTTGTCTGAATGCTTAATAGCTGAGGGTTTAGATGTGTACTGCTTCTCAGAAGAAGCCTGAAGTGGCTTTGCAAGAGGTACATGCACTGCATGAAGGAGCTTGTTCTTCTCATAACTTTACATTTCTGATGCTTTTTAAAGTAATGTTTCACGTAGACAAATAGTAATAGTAATAATAATCATAATCATAATCATAATCATAATCATAATTTGGACCAACTCAGAGTAACACCCTGTTCTACAGTACCACAATAGTTTGACAATGCACATGAAACCACTTAATATGCTCAATAGCAAAGCACTAAAATTTTATATTAAAAAATACCCTAAAGGAAAAAGTGCTCTTTTTCACAAGGATATGAAGCAAATAATAACTACCATTAAATCCACTACATACAGGAAACATTGATTCCTGACGTTGGAGGCATTAACAGGTCCCTGGGTTGGATTTACATCTAAATGACACCGAAGTCTTCCTCCCCAAATGGTTTATAGGAACTTGGAACTTTGGAGGAAATCTTTAAAAAATGTCAAGGCAATCTCTGTGTCTTTGGGACATCCTCATGGAGACAACTGTTCACACTGTCCACACCTTGTCACCTGAAAGAGAGTCATCTTGACAGCCGAGGTGCAGCAGTGTGGGTTGAAGTGCAGAGTGCCAAACACGCTTTGCCTTTCAGACAGTGAACTAGCGAATGATTTGCTTTCTCACCAAACTCAAAGAACAAAATTTTTATGTCTGTTTTGATGAATGAGTTATTCAGAAGCAGTGAGTTCATCTCTTTTGGCATCCAGAAATTGGTAAAGACTCATATAAATAGTAAACAATGATTTTTGGCCTCATGCCCCCGCCCAAACGGTATGTGATATGCAGCCAGACAGATTCTACCCTTGGATGCAACCATGAGTCTCACTGAAGCCAGTGAAAATTGCATGAGAATTTCCAGAGGGAGGTAGAATTTTCTTGAGGTGGGGGCTATGGATGAGGGTAAGGTACAGTTCAGCCTCAGAACTTAACTCAGTGTGTTGGATCTGTGTGCTCATAAGGCAGTATGTTTTCTCTTAGCAGTGTATCGACTAGCATGCCTCAAAGAGGCACGAGAAACTGACCCAGGGGGCAGTGAATCCTAAAACTCTCCAACTGTCTGAAGGCATACTGTAAAAAGAGAGTCTTTTTTATTTCTGAAGTGTGCTTTCGTGTAGACATATTGAAACCAACCAGAAATAAAAGTGAAAACAGATCCAGAATAAGTACAGCAAACAATGGAAAACAAATGGACCCCAGAGTTCAGATGAAACCAGACTGGCTTTGCATACCCCTACTTGTGCTTTTTTTCCCCTCCAAATGTTTTCTTAACATTTCTAGCATTATTAATGGAATTAAATTATTCCACATGGGTGCAGAATCAGTCCCCTGCTGCCAACATTTGTTTTCCGCACTCAAGCCGGGACAAACACAGTGCACTTCTAGCACAATGAAGTTGTTCTTTCATTATGGTCATTTAGGACTTAGTGTTTCTCCTCGGGGAGTTAGGCATTACTTGGAACATATAAATGACAAGGACTTGGAGCTTGAGGACCTTCTCCTGATTCCTAACAGATGCTTTCACTTAGGACATGCAGACTTCGAATCACCTATGGCATCAACTACACTAAAAGACTGGGGGTTTTTTGTCTGAGAAGGCCTGGACAGTTACATTCTTAAGAAAAAGGAGGTGAACAAATGCACATCTTCAACTCAATGATATAGAAATACAAGCAGGGAAAAGTGTGACATCCTTGGATTCCTCTTCTTAACATTCACAATTTCTAAGAAATATTTATTAAGATTTCATCCTATGGCAGGTACTATTATACATGTTAGAAAAATAGAAATATTTAAAAAGTACTATGTGTCTTCCCTCCTGAAATTTGCATTGTATATAGAGAAGAAAGTAAGCGATTACTATGAAAACTTTATTGCTCAATTAAATCCTAGTTTAAGAGTTTTTTGGGGGTAAGAATTTCTTTTGTTAGCTTTATGCCCAATGTTACATCTATGTACAAAATGTGTACCATGCTGCCAAGATGACTGTAAGCTTTTGGAAAGCAGGGAGGGATCCATATGCTTTTTCTTCTGGAGCAGTCATGAATTCCTGGATGATTCTGATCAGCACTTTGCAACTATGAGTAAAATGCTATTCATCTCAAGACCCCATCTTCTGTTTAGTCACTATACTGCAGTGGCCTGCTTTTCATGTGAAAAGTAGAGTTGGGAGTTTGATCTTTCTAAATGACTAGGTAGAAAGGTAATATGAACCATTCCTTCCTAGGCTTCCAAAAGTAAATTTAATCAATGTGCTGCTCTTCTCATGATAGACTATAACAACATGCTTTACACTCTAAAATGAAATTAGAATTTGAAGAAAACACAACACCACACATGAACTAGAGATGGTTCACAATGTACTATATAATTGCTTCAGAATCACCCTTTGATTTCTTTAAATTACTCAAACAATTCATTCAGACTTGCATGATCATATTATTTCTGTGACTACTATTAAAATGTAATGATTAATACTGCTAAAATTAATAATTATATTTATAACATTTAACAGTACATGTATATTATTTTGAATATAGATTCTTGTGTCCTCCATGAAGGTGGAATAAGAAACTGCAGTATGAGCGGGGGAGAAGAATTCCTTAAATTTTAAATGAATATGTGCCTTCCTGAGCTGTATGGCAGCTAGTTAAAGATGTCGATTTTAAAACAATAAGAAATTTCTCATTCTGTTACTAATTCATATGATTTTAGGCATAACTGAGCATCTATAGGATCAAGCTGCCCATCAATAAAACAATAGCAGAGGGAGATTTTTGTATTCATACTATGGGACAATGTCCATAAAGGACCTAGAGCCAGGTCTCACATGTTTGTAAGAACTCCACTAATGGCAGGCATTTTTTATTATTTCTACTAAATTTTACATTTTATTGTTATATAATATAAGTCAAGGTTCTCAATATTGACTGAAAGCAACAAAAAAAAGAAGGAATGAAGTATTATAACTGAGAAGTTTAGTCTTCTAAATAGTATAGCTGAAAATAAAAATTGGTATTCCTATTTGATCCTGTTATCAACTACCTTGAATACACAATTTTCAAAGGAAAAATATAAACAATTTTCCTATTTCTTGTAATCAGGGAACTAAATCAATTGTATGTTAAGTCAGTATCTATAACTGATACTTAAATTTCACTGACAGTTTTGCCTATAGCTACTGACAGGAAACAGGACCAAAACACACATAAAATATCATTATTAATATATTTTTCTGGTGTAAAACAGGCTATGCCAAAAAAGAAAAAGGAAAGACCATGAGTGATATTTAAAATTCTCCCTTTCAGCATCAAAAGAGCAATAAGTTGGCTCTGCAGTATTGTGATTTCTCCCAGGTATCTATGAAGAGCAAGTGCTACTCAAGAACAGAAGGAGTGCTCAAGCGTTTTCAGGGATGTTAAGTGATGATGCAAACAGCTCTGTAAGTTAACACTTGACAGAAATTAGGTTGTCCTCTTCCTTCTCCACCGCATCCTCCAAAGGAAGCTCACTGCTTGCTACTTCAATCACCAGGACTCACAGGGGAAGGTGTTGACAAGGCTTTAAGGATGACGAGGTGGAAACTGTAAGGATTTTATAGTCTTCACAGAAACCCTGGTCCCTAATGAAGGCCAAGGAGAATCAGGAGAGACAGTAAATGTAGATCCAGCCATAGAAAAGGGGATTGGAGGGTTTTAAAAAGCTATTGTGGTGACAATGAGATTGAAGTTAGAAAGAAGACATTCGGAAAGTGACTCCGTGTGCGTGTGCACATGCGTGCGTGCGTGTGTCTGAGTGGCTAAGGAAATTTCCATAGGGGAAGAGAGTAAAGAATCCTTTATCTATTCTCTATAACCCCACTCCTCACAGCATATCTTCAAGACATTTGTCTAGCCTAGTTTGAAATGGCTAAGTGATGGGACTTCCAGCAAGTTCCCAGTGAGATTGTCCCACAGTCCACAAAACTTCACTGTTTCCTCCGAGTTAGCTTAATTTACTCAACTCCAACTCACTATTTCTATTCAAGTTTCTGTTTTCACTTCTAATGACTGGGTTTTCTCTGGCCTTGCCTTGCATATTCTAGGAGTGTTGTATAAGTACATGCAGAATATCATTTTTTTTTTTTTTTGCTCAAAGAAGATATGCTGGCTGATTTGGGGGTCAAATCTGCATCTAGTGCAAATACAAGGGCATTTTTAGTTTGTACCCTGACCCAGAGGGGCTGAGCTTAATGGGTAAGCCATATACTACATAATTAGTACATAGTATCTCTAGGATGATTGGTCCTCCCCCCATTCCTGTATGCAAAGAGCATAAGAGTTCAAAGTTCAGCCCAATCTGAAATCTCCCACATCTTTCAGGTCTGAATTTATGTCTAAGAGGTATGTACTACTGTCTGCTCTACCTTTCAGAAAAAGGAGTATCCTCCTTTGAAAAAGTCGCTGTTCATTTTCATAAGACTTTCAACTGAGCCAGGCAGGGATGCATATGTCTATAATTCTAGCACTTTGGGAAGCTGAGGCAGAGGGATCACAAGTTTGGGCCCAGTCTGGGCAAATTTGTGGCTTAATGAGACACTGTCTCACAAAAACTTTTATGTGATTAAATTAATTAATATGTGCAAAGTGCTTAAATAATGCCCACAACATAGAAAATTTAGAATGTTATACTGTCAACTTCCAAACACGATGTGGAAGCCTTCATATACCTTGTACACCTTCCTGGGAAAAAAATAATGAAAGAATGTGGTAGCTAAACTTAATTGTGTCAACTTGATAGGCTTGGGATCTACTGAGAGAATTAATGAAATCACACTTATGTTCTGTCTGAATCAGTCATAGAGGCATGACCTTGGGTACTTGCCCATTTATCTCCGGTACTGTAACCCTGATCTACTTCCTGGCCACCATGACTGAACACCTTTGCTCGCCACACACTATCTCTACTAAGATATTTCCCCCTTGGAGACAACTGCCCATGGACTGAATGCCCTAAAACTGTAAGCCAAATTAAGCCTGGCCTCTTTCATATTGTGTTTATCAAGTGTTCTATGCCTATGAAAGAACAGATGACTAATACATACAGAATTATCAATAAAGACCTTAAAAGTTCATAAGCAGAAGTTCCCATACTACCCCAGTCCTTCCCTAGATTACAGCTACTGTCAGACAAGACCATAGCCATCATCCATGGGAGGGGACATCAGCAAGACCAGAGCAGTCTAAGGGTGTGCCATGATGTAAAAAGAGTAACTCGTGCCTTTTGGGGGTGGCACTGGGTAAACAAGAATAAATCTTATGGACATTAATGACAATGACTTTTGAAAGTCAGTAATGAAAACAGATGTCTGTCTGGGACACAATGTCATTTTCCAGTCCCACAAGGATTGGAGCCACTATAGCACTCGTGCTAAGAAAGAATTTCCCTTTGCATAGTAAAAAAAAGATCCTGTATAACAATTTGCTGATTTTCTGCAAGCTAGCCCTTCCAAAAGCAGTTACCTGGATTCGTTTGGGACAAGTTTGCAATGGTAATAGCTTTTTCACTGCAGGTATTCAGCATATGGTTGTTTCACAAACTCTTTTTCTCTGCATTTTCTAGGCGAGTGCCAAGAGCAAAGATTCTCCAGATCAGGTTTTCTAAAAATAATTAATAAATATATTGCCATAACACTAACTTCCACCACTGACAAATTTAATAAATGACAGGATGCAAACCCTAAGTTTCCTAACGGCATAGCTTTCTTTTCTTTTCTTTTTTTTTTTTTCTTTTTTCTTTGACAAGTTTTACAGAGTAGCACTTCAGAGATGTGGACAAGTGCTATAAACCTAATCCTTAGCAATTTCCTTCTTAGCTCAAATAACCTAAATATTTTATGAATGGTAAAGGGTTTCACATGTCAGCCATCCACCAATGCTTGTCCCTCTTTTTACTCTGTCTTACTTTTATTCTTGTTTGTTTGGGTAATTTTCTTTAAGAAAACATACTTCTGTCAATTTTTCACACAAAATACTCAGGATATTTTTAATACGCTTTCTTTAAAGTTTTTTAAAAAGACTGTACTATTCCCAAGCAAAATGTATGAAAGCTGTCAAAAGCTTCCGGTAGTTTTGATGTTCATTTTTTTAAGGTCTAGGGTAAGTGCTTAGATAAACAAGAGGACCAATTCCAGAATGACATGGGCACAAAGAAGAGTGGTTAACTCTGGACACCTCTCATGGGAGGCACACTTCTGGGTGCTTCTCGCGGCATTTAGATCCTTTTGGAGACATGTTTGGGACATAGTCTGCCCTGACAGGTAGGAATTCCTTTCCTTAAAGTGGTGTGAGCTAGCTCAAGTCTGTCAGTCTGCAGGGCAAAGCCTATAGCAGGCTTCTTAAACCAAAGATCTGCAGGGACTTACAGTGTTATCAGGGTAGTTTAGCTTCCTGTAAAGAATGATAAGTTATTATATATTTTTGAATTTAATACTCAGAGGTATAGTCTATCTAATGAAATGATTTTAAAAGTAGAATGAAAGAAATATACATTATCAACTGCTAGGTCATACATGACAGTATTTTGGTAGCTTAGATACTTTGCCTTCTTGAAGCACTGTGAAAATTCTGAGATGTCATCTCCCATGGTACAAGGTAAGGCATATATGATGCTCAGAGAAGGTAAGCAGCGTACACAAAGTGTGAAGGACACATGGAAAATAAATAGCATTTGAACCTTACAGCATTAAAGAAAGCAAGATTTTAACGGGCATGGAGGTACATGCCTACAATACCAACACTCTGGGAAGCTGAGGCAGGAGGATTACAAGTTCAAGCCCAACTTGGGCAATTTAGTAATCCACAGTGACACTGTTTTAAAATAAAAATTTAAAAAGGGCCAGGATTGTAGATCAGTGTGAAGACTCTGGATTCGAACCCCAGTACCAAAAGAAATGATTTTTAAATTTAAACTTGAAGACATAAATGTAAACTAACATAGTATCCACTAAAATTGGGATGCACTATTTGCTAAAATTAGTTAAAATTCACTTTTTATTTTGGTTAGAGCTGTGCTAACAAGAAATGAATGCAGACATCATATCTCACCGCTCTTAAATAAATTCTATCTTTACAATATCTCAATGTCCTGCCTCAGCAACTCCAAACATATCTTTTATTTTCTTTTTAATATTTATTTATCTACATAGTTCTCAAAGAAACTCAGCAAAAGAAATGTCCCATTGACAGAGAGAATGGCCAGAGTCATTAATCTTAGAAGAAACATTCACTTCACATAAGCATTTATAGATCTATGTTTTATATAAGGGGCTGAGGGGTTGAAGGTAAAATATGTATCTACACCCAAGAACAGTGCTGGGAAAGACAACTATATAATATCAAGTTATTATCATGACACACTTTCATAGAGGCTAAAAATGTGCTATATCAAAGAGTAAGCAAGCTGGAGAATTTGTATGCTGCCTGGGATTCTATGTGAGTTGCTGTTGTTTGAATTTTCAAGCATGGATTTGAGGTCTCCTGGAGGAGGTTATGGTAGGAGTGTACATGAAACCATGAACAGTATAAAGCTGAAAATTTGTCTGAGTAGCTAATATATACTGTATGAGTATCATAACAGGAAAAGACAGGAGAGGGGGGTGAATAGAATCCGGGTTATAGACTCCTCTTCTCAGCCTCTAGAATATGAATATTGACCTACAAGCATAGGACATCCCTGGGGTGAGTTCAACAGTGAGAAGCCTAAAATCTTACAGCACTTTCCACTTGTATCACTCATCCTAAGCAGAGCAGCTTTGGCCCTTTCTTTGGTGCCTATGCCCTCAACCATTTCATCTTGTAAGTATGGACACTGTACAGGGGGATGGGAATCAGTGTCTGACCTGAAGTTTGAACCGAGGCCTCTGTTAACCAGTGGGATGAGGACATTGAGGGAGAAGGAGCAACCTGGGTGGCTGTAGTTTCAACCTACAGTGATGGAGGAGCCCATTCATCCAGACAGTGAATGCAGAGGAGGAAAAGATGAAAGGGAATAGTTAAATCATTTGGGACATCTTGAGTGAGAAAATTGAAAGTACTGATCCGTGTACTACAAGAGAGTGGTGGTGGTGGTATTCTCCAAATGAAACACAAAAATGGTTGATGCCATACAAAGTGTTTGTATAACAATGTGGCAAGCATTTCAACTCGGGCTGTCGCTGTGGCTGTCAAATATCATTAAATACTTTTAAGTCAAACACTGGCATCAATGGACAATTTTACAGTCTAAAAACCAGTTCATGCTGTATTCTTTCATATGCGCTAGTAAAATATGCATGGAATTAAACCATGTACCACCTACTTGCCTCTCCATCCTATCAGGCATGGGAAAACTGAGCATAAGATTCCCGAGTCCCTTGGGTATGTTCTGCAGGTTACAGGTACAGATTGTGAAAAGCTGGTCTTGACCACAGAAAATGCTGCCTGGGAAATCTGCGGTCCCCTTCCTACTTTGTTCATCTCCCAGTCAATAATGTCCTTACAGTGCCTCACTTTTTGGGTATTCAGCTTCTGGGCTGGCCCTAGCTGGTCCTCAGGTACTTGCCTTGGCCCCCCTATTGCTGACCTCTATTCACTGTCATCTGCTCTTCTCAGCTTGTGCCCAGGTTGCTGGTGTTTCTTGGTTCCAGACCTTCCATGTTCTAGATTCATCGAATAAAGTCAAACATTTTTCCAAAGTGTCAAATACATTTTTTAAAAAATGTGACCTGTAGGCACATCTACTCTAGGAGACAACATAGCTTGGCAATTACGATGAGGATGTGGTGTCACAAAACGTTGGTTCGACTCTCTGAAATATCATTTATGATATAAGATCATGAATAAATTACTTGAACTCTCTTGGTTTGTAAAGCAAGGGTAAGGGAGGCTGCCTCCTAGATCATATGATGCCAATACACATCTAGTGCTTATCCTGGTACCCAGAAGAGAGTAAAAGTTCAGTATTCCTCCTCCTCCTCTTCTTCCTCTTCCTCCTCTTTTTCCTCCTCCTTCTTCTTTTTCATCTGCTTCTGCTTCTCCTTTTTGCTTTCCTTCTCCTTTTTCTCATGATCATGAATTCTCCATAGTATGTTTCTCTTAGGGCAAAGCCTACCAAGCTGCCTTTTACAAAGCACTTCCTCAGAGGATATAAGGAGATAGATATTTTGCAAAAGGAAAGGCAACAACATGCTGGAGGGTGAGGGAAGGAAGAAGAGGGTAAAAAAAATTAAGGCATACTATGTACATGTACCAATTCCCCATGAGGAATATGATCAGCATGGACCACAAACATGTACTAAAAAAAAAAGAAAAAGAAATACCAGATGCTAAAATAAATGCTCAGGTCATTCCTTAGCCTTCAACTGGAATTTCTCTCCTTATAATATCTCTGTTCTCAATCCTTTTGAATACCTTTGTACATATCCACATTTTTGTTTTCATGGACTGATGAATGCACAGGACACCAACACTAGGATTCCAAACCCAATGCTCCCCCTTGTCCTATTTCTAAGCTATTAGACATCTCTTGCTGGCTATTCAGTGGGGGCAAGACATTGTGCTTTTTCCCATGAAAGGCATCTGTTGTGGACAGACAAATAGGAAGAAATTCTAAAAGGAAAGAACTTTTAGGTTCAGAATTCAAAGAGGGTATTATAAACAACTGAGAGTATTAAAAAAAAAACCAGAAAAACAAAAAGAAACATTACAGAGAGCTTAAGAAAGCACCTCCACAGAACCTTTCCATTTGTATTGTTTCAAATGAAAGATCATATATTCAAAATTTTCCTATTAATTTTCATATGCCGCACTCACTCAGCATGTTTGACTATTCCCTTCACACTATTTTGGCCCAAAAATGTAAATAACATTGCATTTTACCTTCCCCAGCCCCTGCAGCCCATCTTCTGTAATAGCACAAAGAATACACTAACAGTCAGAAACTGTGCACATTCTTCTGGGTGAGATCCAAAAGTGGTTTTTAAAAAAACTTTTCTGTCACAACTTGTTCTTGGAAGTTTGTGCCCTGCCAACCAGAAACTATGACTTCAGGGGAGCAAACACCCTCTTAAAAATCAGGCCGGATTACTGGATCTCAGTGTTGATTTGGGTGGGAGCCTCATGCAAGCATCCATTTTCCACTTCAGGTCAAGCTCTGGCAACCACTGCCTTTTCACTTGGGAGTTCATCTTCCTTAAAGAACTTCTGGGGCAGAGCTGGTTAGCTGTTTTCAGGAGAGAGGCCAATTTTCCTCGTACTTAGTAAAAGAAGATGGGTTCTAGACACATGTTAGTTCTGGAATGGGGTGCTTCTGGGAAATGGTTTGCCAAGTAGCAGTTTACAAAATGTTGCTTTGTGATCATAAGAGGAAGGCAGAGTTAGAACAGGATTGTAACCCGCTTTCAAAAATGCTTAATCACTCTGGCGTACCACACACCACATAGTTTCTTCAATAAGGAAATCTGTCACTCTGTTTAACTCAGCATTCCCCAAGTTTATGATACCACTTGGCTATATATTACTCTTCTATTGAAATTTACATAGGAAAGTATTACTTGAGGTGTATCTTTACTATCAGGAATAAAAAGTAAATGTATTGGCAAAGATATATATATATATATATATATATATATATATATATTGAGCAAACACTGTAAGAAGACTGCTCAAAATGTCTGTGGAACAGAATAAGAATTAGAGAGTAACATTTTTTATTAATAAAAATTTTTAAAAGAAACGTGGAGCCTCTATTTATGGAAATTGGTGGAATCCCCCCAAAAATTCTCGGTGCAAGTCATTTAAAAGTATTAATATAGGGCTGGGGATATTGCTCAGTGGCACAAGCACCTGCATGGCAAGCACAAAGTCCTGAATTTGATTCCTGGTACCCCCCCAAAAAGTTAATATATACTTCTAAAATATTTTAATTGTAGGGCTGAGATAATAAAAATATTTTTGAAATCGTTGGAAGATGGTAAGTTGAGGAAGGAGAGCAAACAGACACTAAATCTCATAAAACATTAGTTAGATGAGCTTATAGGCAGCAACTTCCACAAGAGAATCTTGCTGACATTTACCAAAGACTATAAGGGAAAGACTCATGTTTGAGAAGCCGCCATGCAACTGAGGCCCCCAAGTATTACTGCCTCACCTACGGAACAATCTCCTATGAAACCCTAATAACACTTAGAGAGTGGACTTCTTAACATTAAAAATGAACCCAGAAGCATCAGTACTACCATCATTGCAAATGGCCTTAGATAACGGTCTACAATTCTGAAAACAAAGTAAAAAAGAAAAGAGGAAATGAGGCCAACGGATAGAACTCCTAACTGGAGAAAACGATGTTATTTACTGTAAGGGTAGAAGCATCACTAATCACTTCTGGTGCGTCTAGGGAAAGCAGTAGTGAGCTCGGCCATTTATTTACCGTATGAAAGCTGCTACCCTCAGCTCCTGCGTTCCTGTTCACCCGCTGCTCCTACCACCTCTCTACAAAACCAGGGATATGAGCTATGGATACCCCAGCAGAAATTCTATCCAGGGCTAAATTTATCAACATATTACAGGCAAATCTAGCAGCTCGCTGAGTCTAATTATAACTTTTGAAAAATCAGTAAAAGAAAGTTTACTTGAATTTTGTGTGGAGGTACAGTGGAAGAGAGAGCATTTCTCATGAAGGACTATGCATTAGAACCATGGTGTGGGTGGGGGTGAGGGAGTGTTTACAAACACAAACGCAAATACTGAATCCCTACCTAGGCAACGCTAGTTCCTGGAAAGATAATGACTGATCTAATGAAATTCTACCTAGGTCTGGCCTGGTGTTCCAAAGGCACTGAATCTGATTTTATCAGCAATCCGTCTTGTGGAAGCTGACACACAAGTCAAACTGGCTTTGAAACGGGTGCGGATACCAGAATGCCAACCCTCAGTGTACATGGCTGTTATGCAGAATCCAAATACCCATGTTACCGTGATTTCCCCCTTCTCCACCTATAAGGAACCACTTGGAAACATAGTTGTATCAAAAAATGTAATCAATTTGCATCAGAAAGCACTGCCACATGGACCAGGCAGCTGCAGGGAGTCTCCCATACTGCATCAGCATATTTTCTTCATGAAAGTTAATAGGCTGCTAGTGAATGTGGAATTAGAAGAAGGGGGTGGGGAGGCAAATTTAAGGGTCCTTGAAATCCCTTTCTCATTGAAGAGATGGTTATCAACACAAGACCAGGACACACAAGTCTTTGACAACAACCATCTCTGTGAGGAAAGCACTTTTGTCTTCGGAACCTCCTGATCTCTGAGTGCTTGGATGAGCCTAGGATGTACACTGAAGATATTGCTTCCACAGAATGCTTTAGCTAAGTGCTGTGCCCTGCTTCAGATGAAACCTTTTCAATATCCTCCATTCTTTTCTATTCTAAGACACAGGCACGTGATCATATGTCTAAAGTCAAGACACGTATTTAGACAGATGCATAGTTTAACATGAGTTCTTAAAATTAGTGCACCTCTGGCAGATAAAAAACTGTTTCTGTCATTATAATTGCAAATTTTCTGAGGGAATGCGTCATATTTACCCACCTTCATTCAGCCCTTGATCATTCATGTGCTTAGGGTGAAAGGCCAACATCTACAACAGATACCCCACAAAAATGAAGGTCTCTGCTAACAAAACAGGGATGTAAGAGAGAAGCGTGAGGCCCGATCCTGCTGTATTCCTGAAACTCATGAATCAATCAGAAAGGAGCTTCTGTCAGAAACCATTTCATTTAAGGATCATGTTTAACATAGCAGAGGTGAGACCTTATATAAATATTTGGATTGTTTCAGCAATAAGAATATGGAATGAGGTAAGACAAAATATATATCCAGAAATAATAGTTTTATTTTTTTATTCCTTAAAGTTTTTATGAAACATTAGTCTTTTTGTTTTGTTTTGTGTTTTGAGACAGGGTCTCACTATGTAGTTTAGGCTGGCTATAGCCCACACTGGCCTCAAACTTGTGGCGATCCTCCTGCCTCAGCCTCCCAAATACTGGGATTCCAGGTGTTCACCCCAGCATCTGGCAACATTAGTCTTGATTGCTTGATTGTAATGACTTGCTAACATTTTCCTGTTTGCGTACACAGGACCTAAGGAAACAGTATTAAGTTATTTATTTCTCAAACTACTATCTTTCTTTTAAAATCCTAATGCATAACATTGTGTTTTTTTTTTCAAAGATACCAAGTTAACCTCATTAATGAGCCTTACAGCCCTCTAATCACTAATGTACATCCACTCACTGAATTTATCAGAAAACATCCCCAGCATTAAATGTCAGTATCTGGAAAACTCAGATCAATTAGAAAGCTGCTTAAGCAAAATAAACCAGAAAAAATATTCTTTGATTTTTAATTATCTTGCTTCTCTCTTTATGCAAAGTGTTTGTTTAAATTGCATAGACAAAAAGAGTTACAATTACCGAGCTTTCAGTAATGGTTACTTGATGAAGACAAACGTGTGTTCCACTAATTTTAATCCAAAGGTTTTACCTTTATCATAACAACTTTCATTCTTTTAGTTGAAAAGGAAGAAAAATTCATCCTGTGTAAATAGCAAGTGCATTTTCTGTCAAATATGATTAATGTTTGATAAATAAAGTTTATGAAGTTTGTAAAAGAAAAGGTTTTTGTTTGGTTTCTGAATGATCTTTGCAAATAGCTTTCTCTGCTCTTTTGACATCTGTTAGCTCCTCCATATCCTGGAAGCATTAAGTGTATTATGCTTTCAGCTGCAAGCAAATGAGAACAAATCTCAGCCACCTCATTTCATAAATCCTTTCAATCATTTGTAATATTCTTTGACTGGCAAATAAAAGAACCGCATCAAAAAAGCAATTTAACTCATTGCTTACAGATGGAAATAATGTGCTGCATTCACTAAAGACAGAGCACAATACCATATTCAAAACAGATCTCATGCTCAAATATTTATTCAACACTCTAAAACTTTTTCTAAAAATCATTGGTAATATCTCACATCTCTATTTTTCTGAGGTAAAGTGATCAGAATTTAAATTATTGTACATACACGAATGAACATGGTGACATAATATCCTAGAATTATTCCACTATGTCCTTAAAAATAATTTTTTTCCCTGCAAATAATTTCTGTAGCTCATCCTGTTACTATGTTATTATCTGTTAGATTTGTTCTTTAATTCTGAGTTAAGTCTTCCGAAGAAACATATTGTAGGAAAACTCTCCCCTTTCTATACTGGCTCACTGCTAAGTACTGTATTTGGCTTTTCAAATTGCTGTGTATCTAAAACTTGTACTACCATGGTGAAACTCACTGACGAAATAATTGTTATTTGAAACATAATTCACCTTCTTCACATAAACCCCTGTGCACATAAATCTCATTTGGAAGGCAGTTTCCAGGAGCAGCCACACTGACTTTACTTTTTCCTGGGGCATTTATGAGTCAAGGGGTCTCAGAAACGTTCCCCAGCCCTTTGAGCTTCCTTCTTTACATGTTTGTTGTGAGCAGAAATCATACAGCGCTGGGTTTTAGGAAGATTCAATGAGTTGGTGTCTGCAAATGCAGTATATGCAGTTCTGTGTACTGGAAACAATAGGTGCACAGTAAAGTCAGTTTCTGTATTTTAATTTGGAGAATCACAAAGGAGGCCTTTTCTCTTTAAGATTCTCTGGTTCTTGGTGCTTTTTCGTAAGCAAGTGGCTTAATTAAAAACCTAACTCAAAACCTACTGTGTAACTCAGCACTCAACTTCTGGGTATTTATTTAAAACAATTGAAATCCAGTTTTCAAAGTCCTGATATTCATGGGCAGACTATTCGCAGCACATAAGATAGAGGAAAAACCTAAATGTCTATTAGTGGGTAAATGGATAAAGGAATTGTGGTGTCCATAAACAATGGAATATTATTGTGAGAAGTCCTGCATATGTAATTGGAGTGGACTTGGAAATCCCTGCTATCTAGATAAACCTTGAAGATAATATGTTAAGCAAAATAAGCCAATCACAGAGAATATGTGATATGACTTCCCCTATATGAAGTATCTAGCATCAGAGAGTAGAACAATGTTACTGGTAACTGATTGGGAAGGAGGAATGCGCTTGCGCTCTTTGTAACCAATAGCCATTAAGTCTCAATTATGCTGGATGGAAAAGTTTTGAAGCCCTGGTGTACAGTGTCGTTCCTCCAGTTACCTATACTGCATTGAACACATAAAATTTTGCTAAGCAGGGTAGCTCTTATGCTATATCACAATGAAACTGATTTATATATCTCCTCTGGATTTTTATACAGTAGTGTGCCTGGTAGTTCTCTTCTGTGCCTGCCTGGGCTTATAAATTAATTAATGGGACTAAGGAAGCAGGTGGGTAGGAGGAATAAATTTAATGTTCTATAGCACAGCAGTATAACCATAGTTGATGACATCTATTTCTTTTTTTTTTTTTTTTTTTTGCAGTACTGGGGATCGAACTCAGGACCCTGCGCTTGCTAGGCAAGCGCTTATTCCACTGAGCTATATCCCCAGCCCTGATAACATCTATTTCAAAATAGCTGGTAAAGGAGGATTTTGAATACTCCTAATACCAAAAAAGTGATAACTGTTTGGGGTGCTAGATATATCAATTACCCCACTCTAACCACCACACATATGCTCATGTATAGAAATATCATACTGGGTCTCATATATATATGAGACACATCAATTAAAATTTTAAAATAAACAAGTAGGCAAAATAATACAGTAAGTAGATAAAATAATATTAAAAAGACAACTTAAAAAAAAATCCAGATAGATCCAGGTGATCAAACCATATCACCAGGACCCAAACTTTATTGATTAAGTCTTCGTTCTTGCCACTCTGCTCTCCTCCAGCAGGCTCCCACTGAGCTGTGAGAACTATGACAACCAAAGGCCTGTGCTTACAGTCTTTCACAACTGACCGAACCAAACTGGAAAGGGAGTATTTCCCCCATATTTCCAGGAAGAACAGAATAAATCTCTCTGGTTACTGGATTTGGTCACTTGTCCTGCCTCCCTCTAACCTCTCAGGCCAGAAGAGTGCAATTCACTCATATTCCATCATTGATCGAGGGTGGGGGAAGCCACCCCACTTGAGCCACCATGAGGAGGAGATGGGAGAAAGACGTGACAGACAAAGGCTGATGATGACTCTCAAACCCACACAGAGAATAGAAACCACAGTGACTCTCAAACCCATCTATCAGAGAGTAGAAACCACAGGCTCGACACGTTTTATTATTTCCATTTGGTTCTCCTTTGTATCTTCCCTTTCTTTGCAAAGATGTTCTACTTCTCTGCTAAGACGTTCTACATTTTTGTGTATTTGTTATTGAAAGTTGAAAATTTAGGGGTTTTTTAAAGAGCACTTGCATTAACATCTTGGTCAGATAATTCTAACATCTGTGCATTCTCACTGTTGGCATCTGTTGATTATCTTTTCACATTCAAGTTGGTATTTCTCTAGTTTTGGGGGGGAGAGTGATTTCCAATTACATTCTAGACACCTTGGCTATGATGAGACTCTAGATATTATTTCAGTGTTCCATCTTAGAAGCCTGCTCTAACTCCGTGCGGGCAGGAGAAGGAGGTGCTGCGTTTTGACTACAAGCTGAGAGAGGCAGAAATGACAGCTCAGTACTGATGGCGAGAGATGGGAGTTCAAGTAGCCCACTAGTCCTCTGTCATAACCACCTGACCCACAGTGAGGGTAGTGCCTCCTCACTCCTGCCATGTGGCTTCTACTGATATAGGAGGTGCAGTAGGTGGCTCACTTTTGCTAGCAAACCACAGAAGCCCAGGGCTCCCCTCGGCCTCCCATCCCAGCAGAGATATGCATGAAAGCTCTTTTACTGCTGGATTGGGCAGAGAGTTCATTTCCCCAAAGGCCTCTACCTTTGCTGGCAGGCCAGGCTGAAAGCCTGCCCTACCCACCTGGCTTCCTCCGACAGCACCCAGTGTGGGTCTTCGTGGCGGAACCGTCAAGGGTAAAAGTCTAGGCCTCTGCTGACAGAGGTCCTGATGAGGCTACTGTGCCCTCCAGGGCTGTTCACCTGAAGGACACTTTTGTGTATGCCTTCTGGCCTGCCCTCGATCTTGGAATTTCTTGCTTTCTATCTTCTCCAACACTCTGCCTGGGATATATGGGGAAAATACCCACCAGGGCAGCTCATTGACATGATGATCCTTGGTCCCCAAATCTCTAGTTGATCTACTTTCCTTCCATCTTTCAGAGTCTTAGGTATACCTCTAATATCTGCGTTCCTTTCAGATGTTGGCCTCTTATGTTCTGGCTTTCTAAAGTGTCCCTCAGCCCAAATCCAGTAAAATTCATGCTAGCTCTGAGTTACCACCTTCTGGCAAGTTCTATTACAGGAACTAAAGAACGGTACTGCCCAAAGGGGCGGAGCTGGAGTGAGGAAAGACTTGGTGCTTACTCCAGCACACTTCATTCCCTAGGGGAATACCACTGAAGTCCTAACTTTCTTGCTAGCTCTTCAGTGCTTTTGAACAAAATAGCTTTAAAATATACAGCTTGTCTTATTGTTCTTAGTGGGAGGATCAATCTGCTACAAATTAGTCTTCTTATTTCCAGAAATAGAACTCTCTGATGTCTCCTAAGGGTTTTTATATAGTGTTGTACCTAGTAATATCTTGTTTTGTACCTGCCCTGAACTTATAATTTAATTCTGATCATGGAGGCTCTGAAGTTAAGACAGATTGCATCTGAAAAGCTTACTGGAAAATGAATCAAATAACTAGTAATGAACAACTTTATATTCACCGTGACAGATATTCAGCTTGTATGCACTAGCATAGCTAGACTGGTTACTAAAATACTGATATTAATCAGCAAATGCCCGCTGTGCTGCAGCGCCAGCGCAACAAATGATCCCGGACAGAAAGGGCTGACACTTAGTTTAGGGTGCCCCTTCTGGGACACTACCTCTGTGCATGGATGGCATCCTGTAATTTGGGAGAGAGTCCATGATTAGCTGCTTTTCAGAAATTTCAATACCACTCCTGAGCCATCCTTATTCCAGTTTAGTTTTTCATTTACTATGGGAAATAATCATGTTTTTCTCTTGGTTACTTCCCTATGGAATTGTTTGATATGGCTCTTTCATTTATTTGTGCAATACTGAACAATATGATTAGCAAAACTATTCAGGCTGTTGTCTGTGAACCCATCCTATTTTAATTTCTTAGCTATGAATATCTTTACCTTTAATTAATGTAATTAAAAACAGACACAATTGCCAGGTTAAGCCAAATAATTTACGATAATCCCAAACTCATTGCTAAGATATTAATGTTCTCTTTGCAGATCAAGTGTTATGTTGAATACATGAAAATAAGAATGCTCTGTAACAGAGTTGTAAAAATAATCATTAGAAAATTTATTCATAGTGGCCATTTATTCTTCCATTGCTCCTTGAATCACTTCCTTCGACTACAGTCTCAGCATATTATTGTCCTGACACTTGTCTGAGATAATATGCTTAAATTTCATAAACCTTAATATTTCACTCACTGACCTTCTACAGGGAACAATCAAGGCATTATGTAAGCTAAGATTATTTTTCTTTGAACTAAATTACAAACAGTTGCCTAATTAATGATTTTGGTGAAATGCAAAGCAATTACAATTTTTCACTCTGAAGTCACAATTTTTTACTCTGAAAACCACTAATTTAGAGAATAATGCATGCATTTTAATACTTTTTTTCTTTATACTGCTTTGCAAATAGTACCATGTCCTTTAAGTAAAATTAAAAGTGCTTATATATATGTTAATATGTTGTGGCTATTATAATCAAGACTTGGAGGCTTTTCCAAGTTCTACCTTATATTGTTGGTTAGTAATTTGATCCCCCAAAAGTCTTAATATCAAATTTTTACACTTCTACCTAAGTTTCTTTTAATAGTAGTCATGAGATTTACCGATCCCTGCAGATACCAAATGATTAGGTAATGGGATAAGGGAAGATGGCTCAATTGTCAGATTTCACTGAGCTAATTTAATCATGCTTCCTCCCCCTACAGAACTAATGGAAAACAAGTGGCAAACAGCTGTCTTTCCTAGGAACGGCCCATCTATCAGTGTTTGCTTCCTAGTAAAAGAAACAGATTATATTAATTGTATGTCTATTGATAGACACCTCAGTTGTCTCCATAGTTTAGCTATTGTGAATTGCACTCCTATGGATATGTTTCATGTGTATAGCAGCATAATGCATATAGGTAAATTGTGGAAGTAATGTTATGCTCATTAACAGATGAATGAATGAAGAAAACCTAGTGTCGATGCACAGAAGAGTACTAATCAGCCATCAAAAAGCATCAGTTGTCTTTTGTAGGAAAATGGATCCACTCTGAGATGGTGATGCTAAGTGAAATAAACTAGACACAGAAGTTTAAAATATGACATGGTTTCTCTTCTAAGAGAAACTCAAAATATAAATAATTTAAAGAGAAAAACAAAAGAGATGATAGGAATCAAGAAGGTAGACGAGGGAGATGGGAAGGGAAACTGGGATAGGAGGTAGGAGAGGGTGAAGAAGGGAAAAGGAATTGAACATGGTTAAGAGGTCATACAAACATACACTCATTCTCCAAGGTGACTGTAAGCATTAGGCATCCCAAGTGTGTAGCAATAAAATATAAAGTGGATCTTGCTCCCGGCCAGTGGGGCCAACTAGAGGACAGTGAGTCTGTGCTTGACGCTTCCTCTATTGTCTAGGGGACAGCGGGGTCTTTGAGAGGAGTGTAAAGACACACACCATTGTTGAACAGACTGATAGGAACCCCAAGACCTGAGACACAGAACAACAGCCAGGTTCAGGGTGCATGGGAACACACATGCCTTTGAAGGGCAGAGTAATTGGTGAGATGAGCAGTGTGGAAGTGTCTGAAGCAGCAGTGAGGAGCCAGTAGATGGACTCCAGAGAACTCCACAGTGGAAGTCCAGTCCAAAGCCCCATATCCAGAGACCAAGGTCAGCACCATACCCAACACATTTCTGGAATTAAATATGGACACTGTCACAGAACTGTAAGCACCAGAGGTATTTTAGTACTTTCGTTTTCCCATGTTTTTATGATTGGATATCCCCCTCCTGTCTGGTTGGATGTCATCTTGTTTTCTTCTGTATTCAGTAGTTATTTTTGTATTTTTTCTTTTCCTTTTGTTCTCTCCTCTTTCTTTCTCTCACTATCTTTTTCTTCTTTCCTGTTCACTTTCATTTTCTTTCTCTTTTTACCTTCTTTTTTTAATATTTAGGGTTTTTACCTTTTTTTCATTGTCTTCTATAAACCACTTTCTCTCTTCCCTCAACTACTTCCAGGATTTAAATTTTCAAGGGAGTAAACACTGTCTCTGCCCTTTCTGATTACTTCTTTGAATTCTATTTTATTCTTTCCCTCTTGGGTCCATTAGTTTCCCAAAAATTGGGTGATCATCCTCCAATCTCTGGCCCTGACTCTACTGTATTTGGCCTCACTCAGCACTTTAGCTCATCCTCAAACATCTTAACACCCCTGCGCCCAACAGAAGGGTAATATCCCCTAACTAGGGGGAAATCACTGCATACAAGTGCACAGTATATGTTTGATTTTGTTACATAATTTTAGAGTTTTCTCTCGTGATCAGAGGTAACAGGTTAACAGTTATACCACAGTTTATCAGTAGTTAAGCTGCATTTGAAACTATTTTTATTACTAACTTTACTATTTAAACCAGGATATCATACATTGTATAAACAATTTCTCTCCCCTGTATGATGACATTGTGACTGTATGAGGTCTTAAGCACCACTACAGCCCAGTACCAAAGGACTGGGAGCTGAGCCAAATAGTGATCTTGCATCCTTTACAAATTAGGAAGCTAGGACCTTGGGATGGCTATAAGGAACCACCTACATCTAGAAGACGTACCTAAAGAACAGACATCCTAAAATGAAAACTAAATACTAGTGATAAAGCTATATATCATAATAAACTGGAAAGTATCAACCTAGAAAACAAAATATGAAAGAGAAAATAGAAAATGACAAGACTCAGAAGCAAAATGCAACCGCAGACCCTCAGCCCATCCAGATCCCCCACACAACTCAAGGAGACAGATGAAATTGGAAATCAAACACTGGAAATTTCCAAAATGATAGCATCAGAAGTGAAAACACAAATGGAAAAGGGTATGGAGAAAATAATCTCTCAGGTACAGAAAGAAATGATGCTTAAAATCAAAGATATTAGAAAAGACACAGATAAAAGAACAGATGAGGTTAGAAAAACGATGGAAACAAGTAATGTTCAGCATAGAAAAGAAATGGAATCCACGAAACAGATCCAAACAGAAATCCAACAGATTAGAACCTCCATTGAAAGTATACACAACCGGTTGAATGAAGGAGAGGATTTGGATTTTAGATCTTGAAGACAGAATTACCGCTAGTGACAATGAAAAGAAAAATATCTTAAAATTAACAAGAGACCATCAAAAATCAATTCAACAGCTACAAGATAAAGCAAAGAACAGTAACAAGCTTGGTTGGGGTCAGTGAGAAAGCTGGAGACATCACAAATGACGTTAAGAAAAATCTTCACAGATATAATGGCAGAAAACTTCCCAAGTGTGGAAAAAGAATTTGACATACAAAGAAATGAAGCATTTAGAACTCCAAACATTCATAACCAAAATAAAACTACATCAAGACATATAACAATCAAGATTCCAGAAATTCAACACAAATATAGACTATTAAAAGCTGTACAAGAAAAGAAACATATCACCTATAAAGGAAAACCCATCAGAATCACAGCAGCTTTCTCAACAAAAACCCTGAAGTCAAGAAGAGCTTGGAGCAAAGTATTTCGGTTCCTGAAGGAAAACAAACTTCTGATTTATCCTACAAAACTATCTTTCAAAATTAATGGAGAAATAAGATACTTCCATGATAAAGAACAACTGAAGAGGTTTATGAGCACCAAACCAATGCTACAAAGATTACCACAAGATATTCTAGATAGAGAAAAAAATGATCATAATTCCAAGAACAACAACAGAAACCACCAGGCAGGGCAAGCAATTAAACAGAGGAAGAAAGCAGGGAACCAACAAGAGGGAAATACCATGAGCAAGACAAACCAATACATATCAGGTATAACCCTCAATGTAAATGGCTTCAATTCACCAATCAAAAGAAACAGACTGTCAGAGTGGATAAAGAAACAAGATCCAACAATTTGCCGTATATAAGAAACACATTTAACACAAAAAGAAATTCATAGACTAAAAATAAACAATAAAACAATCTTCCATGCAACTGGAACCCAGAACAAAGCAGAGGTAGTTACTTTTTTGTAGAAAATTGTCAGATTCAAACCAAGAATGAGCAAGAGTCATAAAGAAGGTCACTAAATACCTGTTAGGGGGAAACTTCGAAAAGAAGCAGCAACAATCATAAACATATAGGTACCAAATACATGAGTATCCAACTATATAATTATTAATAGACATGAAAAATCAAATAAGCAATAATACAATTGTAAAAGGAGACCTCAATAAACCATTATCACAAAAACAGATCAACTAGACAAAAAATCAGCAAAGAAATAGCAGAATTCAACCAAACCTGTGAACACATGGACTTAGTGGATTTTTTTAGACTGTTCCACCCAATATCATCACAATACACATTCTTCTCAGCTGCACATGGACTGTTTTCTAAAACAGAGCATATACTAGTCTATAGAATATGTTTAAATAAATGCAAAGAAATTGAAATTATCCTATGCATAATATCTGACCATAGTACAATGAAATTAGAAACTAATGGTAAAAGAAACCACAAATACTCCATAAACACATGGAAATTAAACAATACCTTCCTGTCTTGGTTACTTTTTTCTTGTTGCTGAGACAAAATACCCAACACCCAAAATGAAGGAAGGAAAGGTTTATTTAGCTTACAGTTCGTGGAGTTCTCAATCCATACTTGGCTGGTTCAGAGGCAGAGTGGCACATGCAGAGGGCAAACTGTTCAAGGCAGCAGAGCACAGCAAAAGAAACCAGCAAAGAGGGAGGAATGGCTGCAAGCAGCCTCTTTCCTTCTCTCACATTGTAAACAGGCTACCCTCACCCAGGGGGCGTAGCTCTCACACAGTGTCTATGTCCTCCAATTCCATAGGCTCAGGATGTGTACGAAAAGTAAGCACCTTGGCTTCCTGCTGAATCACTCAGCCAAACCTCTAGACTCCCCAAGTTGACACAATGTATCAACCATAACACCTCCTAAACAACCAATGGGTCACAGGTAAAATAAAGGAAGAAATTAAACATCTACAACTAAATGAGAATACAGATACAATATAACAGAACCAATGGGATGCTATGAAAGCAGTCCAGAGGGAAACTTATGGTGGTAAATTCTCACATCAGGAAATCAGAACAAGTACAAATAAACAGTCTAATGTTGTACATCAAGCTTCTAAGAAAAGAAGAGCAAGAAAACTCAAAGCCTATAGAAAGAAGGAAATTATAAAGATCAGTGCAGAATTGTCAGAATGGAAACCAAGAAAAAAAATACAAAGAATAAGTGAATTGAAGAATTGTTTCTTTGAAAAATAAATAAAATTGATAAACCCTTAGTCAACCTTATCAAAAAAAAAAAAAAGGACAGAAAAGACTCGAGTTCTTTCATTGAGGAATGATAAGGGTGAAGTTACTATAGATCCTGTGGAGATTCAGAAGATCATCAATAAATACATTGAGAATCTTTACTCTTATAGAATGGAAAACACAGAAGATATGGACAAATTCCTAGATACATATGAATTACCAAAGCTGAATCAAGAAGATACAAAAATTCTCAAGAAGCAAATATCAGTTCATGAGACTGAAAATGTAATTAAAAATTTACCAGCAAAGAAAAGTCCAGGTACTAATGGATTCATGCTGAATTACACCAGAAATTTAGATAAAATTCAATGCCAGTACTCTTCAAATTCTTTAATAAAATTGAAAGGGAAGCAACATTCCCCAATACTTTCCTGGAGGCAAATATTATCCTGATACCAAAACCAGAGAAAGATACAATCAAAAAAGAGAGCAATAAGCCAATCTTCCTAATGAATATAGATGCAAAATTCCCCAATAAGATACTAGCAAATAGAATCCAATAAATCATCAATAAGATTACATACCATGACCAGGTTGGATTTATCCCAGGAATGCAGGGATGGTTTAATATACACAAGTCAATAAATGTAATATACCATATCAAAAGAGCCAGAGACAAAAATCACATTATCATCTCAATAGACTCAGAAAAAGCTTTTGATAAAGTCCAGCATTCATTCATGATTAAAAAAAAAAACTCTATAGAAAATTGGAATAGGTGGTCTTTATCTCAGTCTGATAAAAGCCATCTATGACAAACCAACAGCCAACATCACACTAAGTGGACAAAAACTGAAAGCTTTCACTCTAAAATCAGGAACAATTAACAGGTACAAGAATGCCAGGTTGATCAAACAATTAAAGACAAGAACAGGTAATAAAAAACACGAGCAACTTCATTGAAGATAACAATATGTAATATAATAACCATTCTTAATTCTTATCATCTGGTTTTGAAATCCTGTATCGCTTTGCTTCCTCCCTTCATTGTTATTATTACGTTGTTTTCTTTTTCTCTTTAAAATAAAAATAAAAATACAAAATGAAGAACAAGACAAGGATGTCCACTATTACCACTCCTTTTCAACATAGTTCTGGAAACACTAGCCAGAACAATTAGACAAGAGAAAGAAATAAAAGGAATAAGGATAGGAAAGGAAGAAGCAAAATTATCATTATTTGCAGATGACATGATACTCTACATAGACAACCTCCAAAAGTCCACCAAAAGACTCCTAGAGTTAATAACCATATTCAGTAGTGTGGCTGAATACAGTCAAAACTAAAAAATCAATATCATTCATGTACACAAACAACAAACTTATTAAGAGAGAAATTAGGGAAACCACACCCTTCATAGTAGCATCAAAACACCCAAGATACTTAGGAATCAATCTAACAAAGGAAATAAAGATTTATATATTGAAAATTATAGTACCCTGAAAAAGAAGATTGAATAGGATATCAGAAAATGGAAAGATATTCTTTGCTTATTGATAGGAAGAACCACCATAGTGAAAATGGCCATACTTACAGATTTAATACAATATTGATCAAAATATAGCTAACACACCTCACAGAACTAGAGAAAACACTCCTAAAATTCATCTGGAACCAGAAGAGACCTAGAATAGCAAAGGCACTCCTGGACAACAAAGACAAGCCAGGATGCATCACAATCCCTGACTTGAAACTATACTAAAAAGCTATTGTGATAAAATCAGCATGGTACTGGCAATAAAATAGACCTGAGGACCAGAAGACACAGACACAGCTACAAACACATTCAGCCAACTTATCTTTGACAAAAGGTCCAAACATGTTCGCTAGAAGAAAGATAGCATCTTCAATAAATTGTGTTGGAAAAACTGGCTCTCCACATGCTGAAAACTAAAACTAGACCCATGTCTATCACCATGCACTAAAGTCAAAATGGATCAATGATCTAAATATTAAATCTACTGGAAGAGAAAGTAGGTTTAAATCTTGAAGACTTAGGGGTAGATACAATTTGCATGAACAAAACCCAAACTGCATAGGAAACACTTTAAAGAATCAACAGCTACGATCTCATCCTATTAAAAAAGCTTTTGTACTTCAAAAGAAATCACAAATAGAATGAAAAGACAACCCACAGAGTGGACAAACATTTTAGCTAACTGTCCCTCACACAAAGGTTTTATGTCTAGAACATGTAAAGAATTGAAAAAAATAAGACTCCCCAAATTCACAGACCCAATCCAAAAAATGGGTATCTAAAATGAACACACATTTCTCAGACGAAGAGATACAAATGGCAAATAAACACATGAAAAAATGTTCAACATCATTGGTCATTTGAGCAATGTAAATTAGAACAACACCGATTCCATCTTATTCCAGTAAGAATGGCTACCAAGAAGTCAACCAGCAACAAATGCTGGAGGGGCTGGAGGGGAAAAGAAATGCTTCTTCACTGTTGGTTGCAGTGTAGACTGGTGCAACTAATTTGGAAATCAGTGTGGAGATTCCTCACAAACATTAGGATTAGAGGTCCCATTTAACCCAGCTATCTTCCTTCTAGGTATTTTCTCAGAAGAATGAAAATATCATGTCACAGCGATATATGTGCACCCATGTTTATAGCAGCACAATTTGTCATAGCAAAATCTTGTAAACAACCCAAATTCCCATCAACCAAGGAATGGTTAAAAAGATGTGGTATTTTCATACAGTGGAGTATTACTCAGCTATAAAGAAAGATGAACTCAAGGCTTTCATAAGTAAATGGATGAACTAGAGACCATACTCATAACTGAAATAAATCAGAGTCACACGTGTAAACACCATATTGTAAGTGTAAGAACTTGAAATAGTAAATAAAACTGAAAGGTACAATAGATACTGTGAAAGGGAAACAAGCTGGTCAATAGGAAAGAACAATTGGGATGAGGGAAAGGAAAAAATGAAGAAAGAAGGCAGGGAAAAGTACATGTATATATATACACAGGATAGCTAAGATAATTGTACTACTAATTTCTACTGGTTTATTGAAAAGAACAGTTAATGTGTAACTGTTTGATCCATCTTGCATACCTATATCTTATAATCTGTGCAGCTACTTTGAAGATAATGATAAGCCATACAACAACCATTGTTGATTTCCTAACACCTTGTTTTGAAATTCTGTATCATTTTTATAGTTTCTGTGTTTTTTGTTTTTGTCTTTTTTTGTTATTTTGTTTTTGTTCTTTTCTCTTTAAAATAAAATGGATCTTCATGGAAGAACATCTGGTAAACACAGGTCTGAGTGTTGTTCGGCTGTAAATAAGGACAATGCGTCATTTGTACATAAATGGCTGGGTCTTGAGACTGACCTTAAGCAAAATATATCTCACACATAAGGTTAAATATTGCATGGTTCTTATATGAAAAGCTTAGAACATAAATACCTTAAATAGTAAAGTAAAGGAGCGATAATAGGAAACAGGGAGGTAGACTTTTTGGTGATAGAGAAGGGGATCAGAGGTAGGACAGTAGAGGAAGAGGAAAGGAACCTAAAATGATTGTGAATATATATACTGCCTCAAACAGATGTAATTATTGTGTATCAAAAACACACACCGACAAAATAGCTTGTGTTTACTCTGGTTCACTTTGAGAGTCAGTTTTCACTTGAAATAATGCAGAAAATGCAAGATTTCTAAGTGTTCCAAGGGTTCTCTGGGGAGAATGGGGCAGCAGGGATTGACTGAAACTGTCTCGCTGTTGACCATATATAGATTGTGACTGTCCTCTTACAATTGGTTTCTTCAAGACTATTTTACTATCAATATAGTATTGCAATATTACTTTGCATCTGTGAACTCCTATTGATATACATGTTATTATTTATTAATGACAGTAGGTAAGTTGTTTATTTTACAGTGAAGGCAAGGATGTTCAGCACAATTAAGTGACTGGTTCCAGGTAACAAAACACGTAAGTACAAAGGCTAGTTGCTAATGCTTTAAATTCAATATGGTCCTTTCTTGAACTACAGCCTGAGTAATATCTGTATATATTCCAACCATGTCTATCAGTGTGGTTACAGCTATTCCCCAGAGAACTGTTACATCATGTTAGTACCACACAAATAATTGTTTTAAATATGTTTGCTTTCTCAGTTCCAGCTCCAGAGACTATGAACTAAATAGAGGTCAAGAAGGAGCACTCGCTAGCCCCAGAGGTAAAGAATTCTCAGTGTACTAGTAAGGGATCAGTCCAGAGGAGCTCCTCCTGGGAGCAAGTGACGCTGGTCCTCTTAGTGTAATCCCCAGTAATGTAGGATTTTAATGATATAAAAGTGTTGAAAATAACTATGAGAAGAGGGTGACCTCAGCAGTTCTGAATGGTCCACTTGAAACACTGGAAATGAGGATGGAAAGAATGCTCTTAGCCCTGTCCAAGGGAGACTCCATCCCCAGAGTTTACATCTCAGATGATTCCAAAGGCACGCGGTGGAGAGCAACATAATTAAATTGCGATAAAGTTCTAAAATCTCAACACACCTGTGCTAAGCTACCTGCTTCCATGTGCTAGGAAGCAGGCCCCAGTCCTTTTGTGAGTACCATACTATTTCTGAAAATGATGTGATGGCCAGGGAGAGAAATACCTAGACACAGTAATAACCTTTTCCCACAAATTACTTTAATGTGTATTCATTCTACAAACATTTATTGAGTTGTGCACAAATGCTCAGCCCAGAGAAATCAAAAACAATAGAGACAAACTCCTTTTTGGAGCTGCACATCCAGATTAAGTTTTCATGAAAATTAGTTTTATGTGAGTTTACTAAAGGTATGAATTCCTTTACCAGGGCATACAACCTCCCAGATGACTAAATCACAGCAATCCAAGTTGAACAACTGAGAAATCTTTGAAATTCTGAGGAAGCGCACATCTAGGATTCTACCCTCAGTATACTTGCATATGCATACGAGCCCAAGTACATTTTCTAGGTAATTCACCAATAGGGCTGTCTGCTTTCATAGGACATACTGAATTTAGCATTGGAGAGAATCCAAGGGTGCAAAGGGATGTCTGAATATACCTCTAGTCAAATCTCCTAAACTTAGTGGCCCTTTTCTCTTTTTTTTTTTTTTTTTTTGCGGTACTGGGGATCGAACTCAGGACCCTGCGCTTGCTAGGCAAGCACTTATTCCACTGAGCTATATCCCCAGCCCCTGCGGCCCTTTTCTCATTCTCCTCTCTGATTTTTATTCCCTCTCCTGGGAGTCTCCACTGCCCCTCACTGTAGTGACCTAAAATAAGCATGAACAAAATGTGTTTTCTTCATTCGTTCTCGCAGAAATTGGCTGAAACATTCAGAAGTCTCTTTACTAAATATAAAGAAGAACAAAAGGGAAACAAGGAGAATGTTACACATGTAGGCACGCCAGCTAAGCAAAGCTCTATGAACCTGTCAAAGCTAGTTTGCCTATGGGGTTTGAAAGTTCTATCTCATTCTATTTCAGAGGCCCTGAAAAAGAAATTGTTACCACGTAGGCCCCAAGACTAAAGTAATTACACCGGCAAGATAATCCAATGTCCTCTTGCTAACACCAGCTGGCCAGTGTGCAACAAGCTTCAGAGAGCTGTGCACACTTAGAGTTTTTAACAAAAGACTTCAATTCCAGTTTCTGTCTGAGGATCATGTAGCCTGTGCTCAAGATGAATTTTCCTCACCACAGAATTAGCGAAACCCCAGTGTCTCCCCAGAGCCGCAGGACTAACATGAGTAGAGTGACACAGATACCGTGTTCTTATTTGTTATTGACTCTGAGTCCCTTGTTATGGTGCAGATCTAAAATGTTCCCAGAAAGCTTCGTGTGCTCAGAGATTAGGCCTCGGGATGACTGTTGGATCATGGAGTGTTGTGTTTTTCACTGGATCCATCAATTAATGGGTTCAGAGCTGACTGTGCTGGTGGGAGGAGGGGCCTGGTGGGAGGTGACCCCTAGGGTGTGACCTTGTCCCTGGCTCCATTTTTCTTTCGTGCCCTGGCTACCAAGGATTGAGTACCCTTCCCCTGCTATCCCTCCCATATGATGTTCTGTCTTGAAGCTAGCCAACCACAGACGGAATGCTCTGAAATGTGAAACAAAATATACCTCTCTTTTCAGTTACAAGTATAGGGTAATTTGTCCCAGAGATGGGAAAGTGACTAATATAATTCTCTTTCCAGAGAGGAAGAGAAAGTAAAGAAAGGGCAGTCTATGTTTAAAAGTTAATGGGCTGTCGTGAAAATCCTGAATTTCTTGGACATTGTAAGTTACTATGGTAAAAAGAATCTCCATAATGAAATAACCATGCCACCCCATTCTCCTGCTGCTTTTGCTGTATAAGCACACAGCAACTTCAGGAGGTTGATTCAGTCTGGAAAAGGGCAAGAGATGAAAATCATGATGGAATTTTTTTTCTTCACTAGACTTTTTTTTTGCCCCATTAGATTCCCTTATTATTCTGAGACTGGGGGAATCCATGTGGCACAACACATGCAACCCTCAAACTCGTCCAGACAATGCAGCTTGAAATTAAATTTGGTGCTATAGGAAAAGTGCTGCTAAGGATTTTGCTAGAAACTCTTAGGAAGAGAAGACAACTTATAAAACACATGCATTCATTAGCTAACTCTCTTATAAATACAGATATCAGCTGAAATAAACTGGTGATGATAAGTCAAACTTTTTGCATATACTTGTTCTAATAGGAGGTTGAATGTAAAAAGGAAGGGAAAAATACAATAGCGACAAAAAGATTAGAAAACTAGATAATTAGAAGTTACTGAGTGGGTTAGGATCGCTTAAAATTTCATTGAGGTCGAACAAAAATTGGGATATATGGAATATGATTTCAAAAATCTCTGATTCATGATACATATGGAAAAAGAAATAATGGGCACACTTTTTTTTTTTTTTTTGCGGTACTGGGGATCGAACTCAGGACCCTGCACCTGCTAGGCAGGCGCTTATTCCACTGAGCTATATCCCCAGCCAATGGGCACACTTTAAACATTCTAGGAAAAGCAGTCATCTATTTATTAACATGGTACCTCTCAAACTCATTTTTTCCCTTTTTTCTGGAAATGTTTTAAATATTAAGGTAATTGCAAATTTTACAAAAAGAATTGAAGAAAAATAAAGAAGAAAAAATATCCATTATCTTATCACCCAGAAACAATTATTTCATAACTCTGTTACTAGAAGTTGATGGATTCCTTTGAGGCTCTTTTTTTCAGGAGCCACAAACCTCTTAATATCAACCATACAAAATGCTTGGCTATCTACAAAGCAATCTAAACATTGAGTTTTACACAAATAATAAGCTCCAAGGTCCTGAGAGACAAGTAGAAGGAAACAGAGATGAGCACCCCTTGAAGTTAAGTGACACTCCCCACTTCCCAGGCAAATTTCAGAAATTTGCCTGGGAAGTGGGGAGCATCATTAATTCACTGGGAGGAAATCACTTGCCAAAGAACTGGTCCACTTAGCGCATGCTCCTTTTTTTATATGATTCAACCATCAACGAAGGCCTAGAAATCGGTGCTGTGCTTGGGCTGCGGCTCGGCTGAGTCTGCGTACCACTGAGTGTGATTGCGGCGGGATGGACCCTCCCAGCTCCTGAACCCGAATGGCTCACAGGCGGCTGCAGCCAGGAATTTTTGGAGGCGGCGGAGCAGAACAAACTTAGAGAACGCACTCCTTGTGCAGACTGCGCCAATCTGGGCAGTGGTCCAGGATTCCGCTCAGAGCCCCGCCCCCGCAGCCGGAGCCATCCTCGGCCAGAGAGCCGGAACTGCGGCAGCTGCGGTTGGCGGCTCCTGCGAGAATGCTGAGGAGGCGGAGAAGCACCAGGGAGCGCCGGGATCTCCTGCCGGCATGGATCTTGGAAAGGGTGAGCCGAGTGAGCACCGCAGCAGGATTTCTGAGTCGGGAAGAAGCTCAACCCAGGGAGATACATCTGAGCGGCACTCCTGCCTGCACGATCCCAGGGTGAGTTGGGCACCCTGACCGGTTTTTTTGAGTCTGGGAGAAGCTCCGCCCAGCGAGGGACATCCGAGCAGCTCTATTGACTGCACGGTCCCTGGGATGGAAGAGCTGGCAGGGCACCCTGACGGGATTTTTCAGTGGGGGAGGAGCTCCACCCAGGGAGGAACACCTGAGTGGCCCCCTGCCTGCAAGGTCCCTGGGGCAGCGAGCTGTTTATGCGCCCCAGCCAGGTCTCGGGGTAGGGAGTAGAAACGGAAATCTCAGCAGACAGCTTAAGGGATATTCTCCCAAAGAGGAGTCATTGGAGCAGCCTCTCCAGCAGACCTTTGCCTGCTGAACTGTCTGTGGAATTTATAGCTCCACATTTTGAATCTGATACCCAAAAATGGGAAAACAGAGGAACAAAATGCAGTCTCAGAACTCAACCCCACCCAGAACAAGTTCTGAATGCAAGGACACAGGGGAACCAGGAAGCCACATACCTGCAAGTTATGAAATGATTGCATCCGAAATGAAACAACTCCAACAGGCCATAAAAGAGCTTAAAGCAGAAATAAGCCACATACTGCAATGATCTCTCAGACAAAAAACGAACTGAAAACAATAATGGAAGAAATGGTCCATACACATAGAGAAGAAATAGATAAAAGACTAGAAGAAAATAGGAAACAAATGGAAACGTTACAAGAGCAATTTAGGAATGAATTACCAAGAATAAAACAGGTCCAAAGAGAATGCCAAGATCTGAAAACTTACACTGAAAGCTTGCAAAACCGCTTAAATGAAATTGAAGATAGAATTTCAGAACTTGAAGACAGCATGGCAGCTTAGGAGCATGAAAGGAAGAATCTCATGATATCATCAAAGACACAAGAAAAATCAATCCAACAGCTCCAAGATGAGGCAAAACATAATAATATTTGAGTAATAGGAGTGAGTGAAACAGCAGGAGACCACACAAACGATATAAAAAGAATATTTGCTGAAGTAATAGCAGAAAATTTCTGAAACAAGGTAAAAGATACTGAAGTTCAGTTAATCGAGGCATATAGAACCCCAACGATCCATAACCCAAAGAAAAACACACACAGACATATAATAGTCAAGATCCCAGATATCCAGCAAAAGAACACAATATTAACAGCTGCTAGAGAAATGAAACAGATCACCTATAAAGGAAAGCCCATCAGAATCACAGCAGACTTCTCAACAGAAACCATGAAATCAAGAAGAGCTTGGAGCGAGGCATTACAGATTCTGAGACAAAACAACTTCCAGACTGATGTATCCTGCAAAACTATCCCTCAAATTCAATGGAGAAATAAAATATTTCCACGACAAAGAACAACTGAAGAATTTCATGAGTGCTAAACCAGCATTGCAAACAGCACTAAAAGATATTCTAGACAGAGAAAAAAGAGACCACAATTCCAAGAACAACAATAGAAATAACTCCCTAAACAGAACAAGCAAGTAAACAGTCAGCAAAAGAAGGAAAACAATGAGTAAATAACATGACTAGAATAAGCCAACATATAATCATGATAACCATTAATGTAAATGGCCTCAATTCAAAAGTCAAAAGGAAAAGATTGGAAGAGTGGATTAAGGAACACAATCCAATGATATGCTGTATATAGGAAACACATTTTACTCAAAAGGAAATTTACAGGTTGAAAGTTAAAGGTGGGAAAACAATTCTTCATGCAACAGGTCCCCAGAAAAAAGCAGGGGTAGCTATTATGTTTTCAAACAATGTAAACTTCAAACCAAAAACAATCAAAAGAGATAAAGAAGGGCATTACATACTAGTTAGGGGAAAGCTGCAAGAGGAAGAGGTAACAATCCTAAACATTTATGCACCAAACCATGGAGCACCTAACTTTACAACTCAAATCTTAACAGACGTAAAAAATCAAATAACTAATAACACTATTGTAATAGGGGACTTAACACCCCTCTGACACAAAGAGACAGGTCAACTGGACAGAAACTCAGCAAAGAAATAACAGACCTGAACCAAAAGTGTGAACAAATGGACTTAGTAGATGTATACAGAGTGTTCCACCCCACAACATCAGAATACACATTTTTCTCAGCTGCACATGGGTCTTTCTTCAAAATAGGCCACATTCTAGCCCATAGAGCATATCTACCTAATTGCAAAAGAATTGAAATTATCCCATGCATATTATCAGACCACAGTGCAATGAAATTGGAAATTAATGACAAAGAGAACTCCAAAAACCACATAAACACTTGGAAATTAGACAACAACCTCCTGAATAACCAATGGGTCACACAAGAAGTTAAAGAAGAAATTAAAAATTACCTACAAATAAATGAGAACACAAGTACAACCTACCGGAATTTGTGGGATGCAATGAAAGCAATCCTCAGAGGGAAATTTATAGCAATGAACTCATATACAAAGAAAATAGAAAGAGAGCAAATAAATAACCTAATGATACACCTCAAACTCTTAGAAAAAGAGCAACAAGCCAAACCAAAAGCCCAAAGAAGGGAGAAGATTATAAAACTCAGGGCAGAAATTAATGCAATTGAGATGAAGAAAACTCTACAAAATAATTAGTGAATCAAATCCAAAAGAAATACAAAAGATCATTAATACCTACTTTGGAAATCTGTATTCCCATAGGATAGAAAATACAGAAGAAATGGACAGATTCCTAGAAAGGTACAAATCGCCAAAATTGAATCAGGAAGACGTAAAAATCCTGAACAACCCATTATCAGTTAATGAGATTGAAAACATTATTAAAAACTTACCAACAAAGAAAAGCCCAGGCCCTGGTGGATTCACAGCAGAATTCTATAAAACATTTAGAGAAGATCTCATGCCAACACTCCTCAAACTCTTCAATGAAATCGAAAAGGAAGCAACTCTCCCCAACACATTTCTGGAGGCAAGTATTATACTGATACCAAAACCAGAGAGGGAGCCAAGCAAGAAAGAGAGCTACAGACCAATCTCTCTAATGAACATAGATGCAAAGATACTCAACAAAATATTGGCAAATAGATTACAGTGAATCATCAGGAAAATTATACACCACGACCAGGTAGGATTCATTCCAGGAATGCAGGGATGGTTCAATATTCACAAATCAATTAATGTAATACACTATATTAATACAGTCAAAGACAAAAACCACATAATCATCTCAATAGATGCAGAGAAGGCTTTCGATAAAGTCCAACATACATTCATGTTAAAAACCTTAGAAAAAATAGGAATAGATGGCCTCTACCTCAATCTGATCAAAGCCATCTA